>JAODAL010056951.1:0-22974 GCA_025379985.1 Phyllomedusa bahiana
ACGTCCCTGCCTACTTGGTGTGCTGGCCTAGATGGCAGCCCCAACTGGGTGGCAGACCCTACGCTACTAAGTGCAGGGCTTCTCAGAAGAAAGCAAAGTCAGCAACAATTTGGGTACGTCAGGCCAAGAATAAGAAAACAGAAGAATAACCAGAAACAAGTCAGGGGTCACACTGTCAGGAACATGGTACTGTATCAGGAGACAATTCGAGGTAAAGAACAAGCCGAGATCAGGTAATCAGGAATGTACAATTTGTGAACACAAGGAAAACAAGCAGAGAGAACCTTTAACAGGCAAGGACAGCACGTTCTGACGAGTATGCCGCCCCAACAGCCAATTGGTGTGCTCTCCGGGCCCTCCTATCGGCCTGTGTGACACATCTTCTCTTCAGAGTAGAAGCAGAGCTGTCACTCCTAGGCTCATCAGCAAAGCTTCTCCCAGAGTGTGGCGACAGGTCAGGGGAATTAACCCCTGCAGAGCCTTGCACCTTAGAAGCAGGTACTTGAGTCGTGACATTACCCCCCTTTTAGGAGGTGGTTTGGGTTTGTCCGGAGGAGAGTCGTGAAATTCCTTGATCAGAGATTCAGCATGCATGAATCTGGCCGGAACCCATGACCTCTCCTCCGGACCATATCCCTTCCAGTGGATAAGGTACTGCAAAGATCTCTGAATGGGAATCTAGTATACGAGCGACTTCGTATTCTAACTCATGCTTGATACTAACTGGAGAAGTTTAGAGGGTGAATTCAGAAACAGTATTGTAGGTACCTCTTTAGTAGTGATTGATGAAACATGTTATGGACACGGATGAAAGGAGATAACTTAAGATGGTATGCTACAGGGTTAACCACTTTTTGAACTGCATAAGGGCCCACAAATTGTGGAGCAAGTTTACTGGAAGGCACCTTTAAGCGAAGATTTCGGGTGGACAACCATACCTTATCCCCAACAGAAAAACCTCTAGAATAGATGCCTTTTGTCATTCTTTCTCGTTTGGATGTTCTGGGCATTGACCAGGTTTTCCTAAACTTAGGCCCAGACTGTGCACAGATCGTTTACGATAACATCCACCCCACTATGATCAGAAGTAGCACTGAATAATGATGTATGTCTCGGGTGAAAACCATACTTGCAGAAAAATGGAGAGATACCAGAAAAACTATTATTCTGATTATTAATAGCGAATTCAACTAAAGGTAAGCATTTTACCCAATCTGCCTGCTGATCAGAGACAAAACAATGAAGTTTTTGTGTAACAGTTTAGTTCACCCTCTCTGACTGCCCATTAGTTTCAGGGTGGAAGGCCGAGGATATGGTGATACCCAGATCCGTACAGAGAAATCTCCAGAAACAGGAAACAAATTGAACCCCTCTGTCAGAAACAATATTCTCGGGTAACCCATGCAGTTTTACGATGTATTTGATAAAAAGCTCAGCAAGCTTCCTGGACAACGGCAACCCCCTTAATGGAACCAAATGACACATCTTATTAAAGTGATCTACCACCACCCAAATGACCGACTTACCCTCAGAAGTAGGAAGATCGGTCATAAAATCCATGGAGATGTGGGTCCATGGGTGCTCGGGTATCGGCAGAGGACAAAGTTCACCAGGAGGGCGAGTTCTGGGAACCTTTGCCGGAGCACAGGTATCACAAGCTGCCACATAGGCCCCCACATCACGAGACCATGAAGGCCACCAGGAGTAGCGAGAGATAAATCTCATTGTGCCAGACACTCTGGGATGTCCAGGTAATACAGAATCAAGTAATTCCTTTAATAATTGTAGCCGAAACTGCGTGGGGACAAAAACCTTAGAAATTGGAGAATTAGCAGGTCTCATATCCTGGTGTGTCTTAATCTCAGTGGCTGAGTCAGGGGACATTGCTGAGAAAACCGTCTCCTTGGGTAAAATGGGTACCGGATTCTCCCGAGGTGTGACTGGCACAGAAGCTTCTCGACAACGCATCAGCTTTAACATTTTTAGATCATGGTCTGTAGGTACAGAAACAGCAAAGTTAAAACGGGTAAAAAACAATGCCCAATGTGCCTGATGTGGGTTCAACCTTTTAGCATTTTCTAAAAAGGTAAGGTACGTAAGATCAGTTAGGACTGTAACTTGGTGTTGGCACCATTCCTCAAAGACCCACTTAATAGCCAACAATTCTCAGTTCCCATCGTCAATATTCCTCTAAGCCGAGGAAACTTTATGGAAAGAGAAGGAACAAAGGCAGAGATTAGTCATGGCTGCTGACCCCTGAGATAGGACTGCCCCTGCTCCGAACTCAGAAGCATCTACCTCAATGGCAAAGGGTTTGTTATGGTCTGCTTGAACCAACACTGTGGCTGCGATAAAACACTGCTTAAGTTTTTCACAAGCCTCTAAGGCCTCAGGTTGCCAGTTACTGATATTTATTTCCTTTCTAGTCATATCAGTTCTGAGGTTCCGAACAGGAAAAGAAAAATTCTGAATAAACTTTAGATAATTATTAGCAAAACCTAGGAACCGCTATAAGGCTTTTAGGGAGGAAGGATGGACCAAGCCGAGAATTGCCTGAACCTAACCGGGATCCATAAGAAACGAGTTAGGAGTCAAGAAGATATATCTCAGGAAAGGAGACCTATTTCCTATTCTATAATGCTAATCTTTCTGGGGTATTGTCAGTCCTCTCAGTCCTTTTTATTCATATCACTTGTTGCCCGCCTTTGTACCTGTTCAAGCTGTCATTGTCTTCCTGTGGCACGGGGTACCTCATAAAAATGTACACAGATATTCCATTTGTGGCTCCTAACCGTGGACTTATATAATTGGGGAATAATGTTCTCCTCGTCATATGCATCTTTGCCCTTTTTAATTACACCTCATAAATCCTTTTGCATTGGCAGCTGCTTGCCTGTACACTGGCTGCTACATATTAATTTTAGAGAGTTTACCAGGATTCCCAGTCCTTGCTCTCCATTCACTTTTATGACAGCGTAAAAGTAATGGATTTGTTGTTCCCCATGTGCATAACCTTGCATTTTATCTGTGTTGAACCTCATCTGTCATTTCTCTGCCCAGGCCTCCAACTTATCATGCTCCCTTTGTAATTGATTTGTTGATATACTTTACTGAGTTAGTATCAATCTGCAAATGATCGAAATATTACTTTGCAAATCCATGTGTAGATCATTAGAGATGAAAATATTAAAGAAGGATAGGGCCCAATATGACCCCTGTGGTAACCCACTAGTAGAGGGGCATCCAGTCTGGAGTATGTACCGTTAATTACAACCCTTTGTTTTCTTAAACTTGTGAGGCCAGTTGCTTACCTTCACTTGCTACAGTTTCCCCCAGTTCAAGCCTTTCTCATTTTATTACTAACATCTTATTTGATAAAGTCTCGCATCTCTCTATGCTTTAGAGAAATCTATCGTCTATGATTACAACCATTGCTTCACCCCGATCCAGTATAGAACTAACTTCCTCAAAGAAAGCTGATGAGATTTGTTTGGACAGACTGATCCTTCATAACCATTGCATGGAAACGACGTTATTGCATTTTATTTTCAGTGAGAGATAGCATCTCTTAGAAAACCCTCAAAGATTTTTACCCACAACAGCTCCCCCCCCCCCCCCACCCCCAACCCCCTTCACCTTACTGGCCTATTGTTTCAGGATCACTTTGACCCCTTTTGGTATAATATTGGCACCACATTCTGCTATGCACAATCTTTGTTTGACAACCCCCGTTATTTAGACAGTCCATAAACTATTAAGAATAGGGGGCTATCTATTGACATTACTTAACTCCCTTAGGACAAGTGGGTGTATATGCCATCAGGGACCTGGGGATTTGTCTATTTTAATCTTCTTAAGACAGAGCTGCACTTCTTTTCTGGGTTAGACAAGAAACATTTAGTTGGAAAATTTTACCTCCTTCCCTTTGTCATCAACAGAAGGTCATACTTCCTTTGTAAATACAGTGGACTAAAAAATTGTTTAATGGTTTCCTTTTTTTTCAATCGCCCTCTACAGTCTCTCCCTCAATACTTTTCAAAGGGCCAACATTTTCTGTTTTAATCTTTTTACTATTTATATCAATAAAAAAAAAAATTGGGGTTACTTTTACTTTCTATGGCTATATGTCTTTCTGTCTCCAGCTTTGCTTTGCTGCCTTTATCATTATTTTACATATTTTATTTTTTTCCTTATTGTTTTTTAGTGCCTCTTCACTTGCTTTCCTGTTTTAGTAGTTGAAAAAGCTTTCTTTTTGTTAATTTATGCCTCTTTTTACATTTCCTGTTGATTCACAATGGGTTTGTTTCTATTTCTAAGTATTTTTTTACCATAAAGAATGTACCTCTCACTGTGGGTGTCCTAGATGTGTTTTTAAAAATATACCATTTTTTATTTGTTCTGCTATTTAAACGCCTTGTCCCAGGTCAATACGGTTCTAGGCCTCCCTAACAGAATAAAATGTTAGCCTGTGTGTATGAAAATCGGGGGTTTTTGTGGCTGGCTCCTCGACAAAAAACTCTATAGAAGGATAATAACAGAATTGTATTATATTATGATCACTATTTCTGGTGCCCCTCAACCTGTAACCTTTGATACTTTGTCAGGTCTATTAGTGAATATTTAAGTTCTAGAAGGGGCCTTTCCTCTAGTAGATCCTGTGTACCATTTGGGAAAAGGTAATTATCCTGTAGTTATTTACGCAAAAAACCTGTTCCTTAATGAGAGAGCTACAGGTTTCGCAGTTTCCCATGTCATGTATGGGTAGTTAAAGTCGCCATAATAACAACCTCTTTCTGATTTGCTGCCTCATCTTTTTACCTGAGCAGTACGTTCCATAGGTTCTGTTATATTTGGGGCGGTTATACCAGACCCCTATTAGGATTATATTTATGTTGTTTCCCCATGGATATTTACCAATAATGATTCTTACATGTTCTTTTCTGTATATATTAGTCTTCCAACCAGTGTTGGCTTTCAGACAGGATTTTACATAGAGACAGACCACCTCCTCCCTTCCGGATCTTACGATCTCTTATAAATAGACTGTAAATCCCTTTATGTTAACCGCCAGTCGTAGCTCTCGTTTCCAGTCATGTCTCATTTATACCCCGTATGTCATATTTTTCTTCAGCAAATAATAATTCTAGTTTCATTTTGATGGTCTGACTCCTGGCATTGTCAGCATACATTTAGAGATGTTTTCAGTTTTATTCCTTTCTACTTGTTCTTTCTAACTATTGTACACCCCGTCCCTCCAATCCACCTACCTGTTTTATTCCTAAACCCAGAGCTCTCTATTCTTACACTATCCTTACATGCTATTCTTTGTAGTTGCCCTCCCCCCAGGTCCCTAGTTTAAATATTCCTCAACTTCCTGCCTTTTTGTCCCCAACCAGCTTGACCCTCCCATTTTAGGGGCAGGCCCATCCCTAGCATAGAGATCTGTAGAGCCACAAGACAGAAGTCAGACCAGTTCTCCAAAAACCCAAATCCCTCTTTCCTACACCAATTTTTTTAGCCACCTTATTTCCTCTCTTATCTCCCATTCTGCCTCTCTTGTTGTGGCCCCCCGTGGACAACAGGTAAAATATTCTGGAAAATATTACCCTGGAGGTCCTTGCCTTGAGTTTTTGGCCTAATTCCTGAAATCATTTTTTAAGGACACTTCATCTACCTTCTCCTTTGTCATTGGTGCTAGATGTGCACCCATGACACTGTGGGTTCTCACCAGCCCCACCCAGCAATCTGTCAAGGCAGGATACGCGGTTATGGTTAACTCAGGGGCCCCAGGTAAAACAAAAATACTGTTCACGATCCCGGTCTTTGTGATTGATTGACTCGCCTTTGCACGCTCTTCACAGCTCCATATATCTTCTTCAAAAAAACGGGGCCGCCAGAAATGTAACAGCATATTCAATTGAGTCGCACCAATGCTTTATACAGCTGGTTAGGAATTTCAAGATCTTGTCCCGCGAGTCCATGGCCTTTCTAATTACATGCCTAATATATTACTTGCCTTGAAAGGCAGGCTGATTGACATGCAATTGCTTGTTCTGTAGTCTTTGATCTACAAGAACAGCAAGATCTGCTTCTAACAAATGATTCTCCAAGTTTTTCCTCCCCACTAGGACATATCGATGCTTTGCAGATTATTTCTACACGCGATGCGAAACCTTACATTTATCACCATTGAAACCTCATCGCGGCCAAGTGGATGCCCTAATGACACTCGGTATGTCCAGGTCTGCTTGCCAATTTATGAGCATCTTCAATTGATTGCACTACATCCTGCATAGCTTGATGTCATCTGCAGAAAAATTGAAACCTATGCTATTATCCCTTTCACACTATATCGTTAACAAATACATTAAATAAAAGAGGGACCCAATACGAGCCCTGGGGCACACCACTCAAAACGGGGACCACTCAGATAGGAGTCAATTACCACCACTCTCTGAGCGTTGATCGATAGCAGTTTTTAATCCAATTACACAGTGTTATTTCTAACCCCAATGGGATTCTAATTTACCTAACAAATGCTGATGCGGGACAGTGTCAATACGCCTTTGTAAAGCCTAAAACTCAATATCCACAGCCGCCCCGCTGCTTCCAGACTTCTACTCACCTCTCATAAAAACAGATTCAAATTGGTATGGCAACTTTGTCTCCTTTTTTTATGTTAAAACCATGCTGGCAATCACTTTATATTATTGTATTCTTCCACATATTCCTGTTTTTAGTCCCTTATGAGCCCCCAAACATTTTTCCCACAAACAGATATTAAAACTTATGGTCTATAATTACATGGCAGAGAGACTTGGCCTTTTTTGAAGTTAGGGAACTAAATTTGCTCTTGTGCCAGTCTCCTGGCACTATCCTGTCAACAGAGAGTCTCTTAAATATCATGTACAGAGGCACATCCAAACAATGAGCTGAGCTCCTTGAAGAACTCTTCGGGTTATGTAGACCATCAGGGCCCGAAGCCTTGTTCACATCAGTTTATTTAACTTGGACTTTGGGAACGTTTTCTAACACTTTTTAAAATTAAATGTTTTTGCCCTCCCACTCTGTTTCTCTTTTTTCCCAGTTTACACTAAAATTAATTATATTGTGGTCACTGTTACCTAGGTTTTCAGAAACAGTGACCACTCCAACATGTTCTGCTTTGTTAGAAATTAACAGATCCTACAGAGAAATAAAATGAGGGACAATTCGGCTCCTCTGGATTCAAATTTTAGCAAACCACTTTAGCAAAATTAGAGACTGAACTAGAAGGACACCTTGTCTATGTATATACCTACATATTAGGGAGTACCATATACAGTAACTGCCAATCTATTGGAGGAGGGGTGCAATATATCTTCCTACATACTGAGGGCACTTTTATAATTACCAACAGACTGGGTGGAACCTATATACCTATTTACATACTGGTGGGGCCAATACAAATTGCCCAATTTACTGGGGGAGACCTGTAGGCCTAAATGTCCCGACACCTCTTACTAAGTAAATATAGAAAACATCACCAATCCAAAAGTGTCACTAGAAGTATATTCAATTTGTTGAACTTTGAAAAGGAGGGTATCAATCTTGAAAACATAACTTTTATTGTTCAAATTAAATATATTTATGTGTCATATAAGTATATATTCAGGAGCTATGGAGAAGATTACAATAACTCTGTGGGCAACATGAAAAGTATCTCAATTATCAAGCTGTCACATCTGTGCCCATTGGGGCATCTGCAACATCCTCTATCCACAAAGTACATCAGAGGAGGTGCTGTTAATCTCCCCTTGCTTTTTTCTAGTTGAAACACATTCCTAGACACCCTGGCTGTAGTTAATTGTTTTTCCGACCACCAAGTGTGTTGCTGGCCTGGACTGGTAATGCTTAAATCTGAGTGATTGACAGACTTTCTCCCAATTAGTCTTTGTCGCAGGGATGTTCTGGACTTGGGGTCCTGGCTTCCTATTTAATACCTCCCTGACACCTTGGTCCTTGCTGGTTATAGACTTGTCTGGGATTTGTTTGCTCTTTCATTTTGCTGTTTCTGGAGTCTTGATCTTTTGGCTGCTCTTCTTACCTTCTTATAATTGCGGCCTTACATTTTTGTACACCCTTGCCCTACTATGGTTTTGACCCGGTCCCGTTGTATTCCCTTTACTGTTTGTCTGTTTTTGTCTGTCTTTCTTTGTTCATGTACCTAGGGTAGGGGACTGTTGCCCAATTTCTGACAGTCATCTAGGGTCATGCGAGCAAGTAGGCAGGGGACAGACTTGGAGGACCTAGCTCAGGTATCATTGCTGTCTTCGACCTTCCGCTGTCACCGCCCCTAGAGTATCGTCTTACTTTATATCAGTACCAAACTTACCTTCTTCCAGTTGGGGATAACATCATCCAGGACCTGCGAGTCAGATAGGAGAGCTTGGCAGCCTGGTCTCAGACCAGGCTAATCGGTCCATGTAATAGGGCCTAAGCCACTACTGCTGTTAATCCTGGATAAGTTTCTCTGGAGACAGATACAAAGATTTGAGACTTTCCAGGAGTCATGTCTGTTGCATTTTCAAGGTAAAAACCCTTGCCACCCAAACCCCTGAATGGGACCTAAGTCTCAAGACTGAGGATGGGAATGGTCTTCTCTGGACCGATTTTTTTCTGTCCCTGGGAAATATTTACTCTGAGCCTGATCATGTCACTCTTGCAGAATCTAAGCTCCCTGACAATATGGCAGAGAAAATGTTTTCTGACTGGAGATATTGCATGGAGTTCCGAAAGTGGAGTTTTGACAGCAGGCATTGGTGACCTCACCCAGCTTGAAAGTAGATATCTATTCATACGGGCCTATTGGATGCCCTGTTAAAGACATGTGGATCAGCCTTCCAATCCTGGAGAAACTTTACAAAGGGCTATGGCGTTAGTGGTGGATTGTCTGCGGGCTAAAGAAAAGATACAAAGAGAAAACAGGCCCGTGAGTTACACGTCTTGTTTTCTCTCTTACCTTCTGTCTCTCTTCTAAACTGTCCCTCCTATTTCTAGGCTGGAGAAGGGCCTATGCAGATGGGGCCATGAGAGCTAAAGCTCGGAGGGAATACCGGCTCAAGAAAGGCCTGTGCCTATACTGCAGCAAACCAGGTAATTTCTTACGAAGCTACCCCATTAGAAGCAGCATGTCGCCGCAAAAACTTCAGTGTCTGAGTGGTAGTCTGGGGAACCACTCAGTTTTATTGCCTGTGACATTTTTCTCTGGTTCTAAGTTGGCATCTGGGCAGGCCCTGGTTGACAATGGGGCAGCTGTTAACTTTGTTAATTTTTCCTTCGCATCGGCGTTAGGCCTGGATTTGGTGGAACTGGAGTTGATTCTACCCCATTGGCCAGAGATAGAATGCAATTTAAAACCCCTCAGGTATGCTTACAATTTGGATTGATTCATATTAAGTCTGCTTCGTTCTTTGTTATGCAAAACTTGACCTCTGATATTATATTGGGCCTCATTTCTCTAGGACTTCATAACCCTATTTTTGACTGGAACAGCTGCGAATTGATAATATGGGGACTCTTGTGTTCCTCCCACTGCCGAGCGTCTCTGACATCACCACCATCATGGCCCAACAGTCAAAACAGATCGCTCAACAGGCGCAGAAGCTCAACCACTGTCCTTAGATGCAGCAGCTCCTGTACGCTAAGCAGCAGCAATCGGCTTGCCGTTGTGGCGCTATTCATGTAGGCAGCCGCTCTGAGGATATGTCCGCCGGTCCTCTAAACTTCGGTTGTCTATGCCAACGAATGAATTTGATGGGAGACCCAAAAGCCTGCAGGTGCGCTTCATCACCCAGTGTTCCCTCCACATGGAAAACTTATGCGCAAGTCGGATCATATTCCCGTCCGAAAGGTCAGGTAGCCTTCGTGGTCGTTTTCTCTCCGGGAAAAGCCCTGGCCTGGGCGACCCCCCTCTGGGCCTGAGGCGATCCGCGTCACTGCTGACTAAGTGAGTTCCATGAGGATTCCGCAGCGTTTCGGAAGAGCCTGCTCCGTCTAACGTCTGCCGGAGACCGCATTGCCTGAATCTCCAGCATAGGGAACTCCTACGTTGGTGACTATGCCCGTCAATTCCGCAACTTGCTTCGGAGCTGTCCTGAATGATGCAGTGTTGTGCGCACCTTTATGATGGGTCCTCTCAAGCCAGATTAAGGATGCCCTCTCCACCAGGGACCCTCCGTCTTCTTATGCGAGCTCATCCACTGGAGAACTGGATTGACATCCCAAAATTTTCGGAGAGGACTGAAGGAGCTCCGCCCAAAAGCGTGAACCTATCCGAAAACCGTCGTCTACCCATCTTGCACCGGTGTGTTCTTCGGCCTCCACTGCCTCCTTCTCAGCCAATCATGGAACAGGCCATGCAAGTGGACAGAGCCCACCTGACTCCGAAAGAGTTGGACTTCGACGACGTGACGGCAACCTATACCTTCTACTGCGGCATGCTCCGAAATCATCTCCTAGGGGTTGTCCACTCCGTCCGCAAGGTCCGGGAAACGCTCGCACCTAGGCTTCGTGGGAGAGGGTCCCTAGGTGTGAGCAATCCCTCCTCCCTCGGCTTATGCTGCCGAGTTCGGTCAAAACCTAGACTTCCGGGGTTGTTTAAGTAACTGCCTTCTTGGATTCCGGCTCGGCGGGAATTTTATGGATGCTGCTTTGGTGGCCTAATATCGTCTTCACGGTGGTCGCTTAGGACTCAACCCTTTGCGTATCTCGTCCGTTTCCTAGTGGCGAACTCTTGAGTGACTCCATCCAGTGATACCAAGACGGAACCGGTGGCTCCTATAAGTCGGAGCCTTATCAGCAAGGAGAAAATCGCATTCTTCGTTTTCATGCTACCCCGTCTTCCCGGCTGTCCTCTTGGGCCTTCGTGGCTGCAGAGTAACGTCCTATGCATCGACTGGGAAGATTTTGCGTTGGGGTCGAATTGCGTATCTCGGCATGTTGGCACCTCGCCGGGTGCACCCCACTCTTCAACCAGTCTCCTCTTCAAGCTCTTACCTTGCTTGCCTACCAATACGTATCAGGACTTTCAGGATGTTTCAGTCCGAGAAGCAGGCGGACACTCTACATCCCATCGTCCTCTACGATTTTCTTTAGGACGCAAGCAACTGCTTCCCGTGGGGACTAGTCCACCCCGGGGTTGGGTTCTATCACTCTCGGTACCGAGGGACTCAGGCTATGTATAACTACATTAAAGAAATTCTACTGAAAGGCTTTATCCGCAAATCTACTTCTCCGGCGGGTGCCGGATTTCTCTCTTTGTGGAGAAGAAGGATGGTTCTTACGACCCTGGCATCGACTACCGCAGTCTTCAACTCAAGATCACGATCAAAAATCGATTTCCTTTACCTTCATTACTGAACACTTCGATCGTCTCTGCGGAGCTAAATGTCTTCTCCATGCTGGACTTGCGGGGGGCCTATATTCTCGTACACGGATCCGAGAGGGCGACGAATGGAAGAGCCTTCAATACTAGTGTACGGGACACTTTGAGTATTTGGTGATGCCCTTCGGCTTGTGCAACGCGCCAGCATCTTCAAGAATGCGTCAATGACTTTTTCAGAGATCCTCTGTTTGTCTGCGTGGTTGTCTACTTGGATGTGCTTTCTGGTTGTTTTCTCCTGAATCTGGGCAGACCCCACCAATCACATGTGGCCAGGTCCTGACAACGCTGAGTGAGAACCATCTCTATGCCAAACCTAGAAAAGTGCTTGTTTCCACCAGACCACACTCCCTTTTCTTGGATATGTCATCTAGGACAAAGGCCTGCAGATGACCCACTAACTCTCCGCAGTTTTACTTACACTGGCCACGGAACCCGTCGGCCTCCGGGCCATACCGCGCTTCTTGGCTTTGCAATAATTACTTATAGGCAGTTCAATTCCTCACATTACTCGACGTTGGGTTGGTTGCACGATTTGGGTTCTTACCAAAAAGCTGCAACCCGGAATTGTGGCCACCAGCGCTGAAGAAGCCTTTTCCAAGCTGAAACAAGCATTTGCCTCTGCTCCTGTGTTGTCGCGACCTGTTACAGAGAAGGCCCTTCTTCTTAGAGTAGATGCCTCTTCCGGTGGTGGGCTGTGGCAGTCCTCACCCAAAAGGGGCCAAAGCCAGACTCGAACTGTGGGTTTCTTTTCCAGAACATTTTCACCGGCGGATGTAGGAAACTATGTCCAATCGGGGATCGGGACTTCTGACCATTTAAGCTCGCTTGGAGGAGTGGCGCCACCTCCTGGAGGGTGTTCAATATTCTGTGAATTCTACACAGACAACAAAAATCTCCTTTACCTCCAGTCAGTACAACGTCTTCATCCACGACAGGCAGGTGGTCTTGTTCTTCGTCCGGTCATAGTTATGTTATCCATTTCGACCAGCCAGAGGAAATAGCTCACATCAAGGCGATGCAACCTTTCACAGAGCCTCTGACGTAAGTGGAGAAGAGAGGCTGTTCCTAGGCAATCATTACCTCCGGAATCTGTTTCTGCAGCTCCCTTAGACCTTCAACGTTACTCCTCCGGGTAAGAGTATGTGCGCCCAGCACTCTCCGGCTAAGGTTCTGAAATGGCCAACTGCTCCCGATTGCTGGACATCGGGGTGCGGAAGTCTTGTGCGTTGATATCACGGTTCTTAATGTGTGGGCCCGATCTCGCTAAGATGTCAAAGAGTTCGTGGAAGCCTGTTACCACCTGCGCCCGCAATAAATCTACCTGCGCCTCAAACCTTGCGGGTTTATGTGCAGCCCTTGCCAGGTTCCTAACAGTCCCTGGGGCCACTATTTGCCCATGGACTTCTTCAAAGATCTGTCCTCCCTATTAACGGTAATACGGGTTATCGGGTGGTCACATGACGTTTTTTCAAAAAATACAATGGACACTTCATTCCTTGCCTGGTCTACCTTCTGCTCCTTGACTCGCAAGCCTATCTTTTTAAACATATGCTTCCGTCTGCATGGATTCCCTCCATATTGTCTCGGACGGGAGTGTTTCAATTTGTCTCAAGGTTTTGGCCGAGGCATCTGTTCTCGCCTACAAGTGGAACTGGCTTCTTTCCGCGTCCCACCCATCAATCAAATGGGCAAGTGGAGAGAGTGAACAGTCTTAGGTATCATATCTCCGCCACTTTGTACTCCAAAGACTCAAGATATTGGTCTGGTCTATTGACATGGGCGGAGTTTTCATTTTTTTTTTTATATTTCACTTGGAATCTGATTCCGCTGGGCGTCCCCCTTCTTTCATCGTCTCTGGTCGGCATACCGCCCACCCTTTCGCTACCTTCTGCCTCCTCCGGATGTCCCTGTGCGGTGGGATAAGTCTGGTCCTGCGGACCTATTCTGCCAGTTTAAAAGGAGTGCGCCAATCCTATGATCCAGCGCCTCGGCTCGCATGAAGGACAAACGGACAAGAAAAGAAGACCCCCTCTCTTCCTTCTCTTGAGGTCCCAGGGGATAAGGGTATTGGTACAACCTGGTCTACCCGGTTTTGTAGAGTCCCTTTGTAATCACTCAGGGCATCAACCCGGTGGCCTACAAGACTCCGGCTTGCTCCAACTGACTGCTGCATCCCAACTCCTTCCATGTTCTCCCTACTGAAACCGGTATCCAATAACCGTTCTCTCGTCTGTGTTTCCCCCGTCTTCCCCTGCTAGCTGACTCCAACCAATGTTTTTGCCGTCAAAGAAATTTTGGCCACGAAGACGGGTTTAGGGGAGACGATTTTTTTATGGTCGAATGGAAGGGGCTTTGGGCTGAGGAAAGTCATGGGAGGAGCCGGAGGAGAACATCCTGGATCGGGTCTCTTGTTCTAGGTTTATGCGAAGCCAATGAAAGAGAGGGAGGCCCTCATAAGGGGGGGGTTACGGGGTGTCCCCTGCGACCCCTGTGTCGGGTAGCAGGCTACACAGAACGCCGACAGTGCCTACTGCTGCGGACAGGTGCCGCGGTCGACGTCTCGATGCTTCTGCGGGACACTACCGGCGTCTTCTGTGTCCCACTTACCTCGCCACGCTACTGTTTTCCGTTCCCAGCGTTACGCTCTGCTGCCGGCCTGGGTGCGGGTCACTTCAGGAAAATTTAAAGGGACAAAATCGATTGGGACAGTGCGCCGGTGATTGGTCTACACGGGCGCCGACCCTATTTAAGCCTGCCTCTTCCCTAGCACCTCTGTCGAATAGAAGTGTGCCCTTGTACACTTAATGGAGGAAGCGTTCCAGAGTGTCTTGTTTGTTATACCATGTACCGTACCTTCTGCCTCCGTCCCTTGACACGAATCATTGCCGCACTGTCCAAACCTTCAGCCTGGTTCCGACTACGACACTGCCGCCTGCATGACCCTTCTGCCTGTCCCGTGCCTGCTTCACGTATTCTGTTCTGCGCCAACACTCGGCTGCCACCGCAAGCATAGTCACGTCAGGGGGTATGTGTCGACCTGTTGGTAATCACTCGCAGCCAAGTCCATCCGCTTTGTGGCGGGCTCTGGTGGAAATACGGACTTACTTAGACCTTCCGCTCCCTGGCGTGGCTTACGCCATGCTTGGTGGTGGTTCAGAGGATCACTACCATATCCGCTACATGAATGAAGGTTCCCCTGCCTGAAAACATATCTGATTTTGCTGATGTCTTCGACAAAAAAAAAAATCTGCTGATGTGTCCCTTCCCACCGTCACCATAGAAATCTTTACGAGATGTAGTATTGGACCTCCTTCTTGGGTCTAAGTTCCCTAAGTGAAGGATCTTAATCTGTCGGCTGTCTGAGGATGAAAACTATGTAGGAATACAATACATTGTGTGCCCACCGCTCCGCGCTCTCGGACACCTCCGCCCCTTTTATTCTACTTTTTTTTTGGTAGAGAAGAAGGATGGAGGCTCTGACCCGTTATTTGACTACCGAGCACTTAACAAACATAACTGTAAAGAACAGTACCCCTTCCCTTGATCCTGATCTGTTTAATCATGATTTCTGGTGCTATGCTTGGTTTTTAAAGAATGTCTTCCACCACAGCTACAACCTGATATAGATCATGGAAGGAGATGAGTGGAAGCTGCCTTTAACACCCCCGAGAGGCATTTACAGATACACTTGTCATGCTGTTTGTATAGGTTAAGCGTACCAGCTGTATTCCAGCAATTTGTTAATGATTATTTTCTGTGATCTCTGGGTTCGGTATGGTAATGGTTTACCCTATAATGACATTCTGATTTTTTACTCCAGACCTAGCCACACTCATTATTGATCAGAAATGTTCTTACGGACATATTACATCTTAACCGTTATTTGCTAAAGTTGTCGAAAAGGCTTTCAGAGTAACAGAGGGTCAACTTTCTTGGGGGTTCCATAAATTTATTAGAACTTTTATTAGAAAACGTTATGGCTAGCTGGGTTTAATGTAGACAGAGGGAGTTTTTCTAGGGGCACCAGAAAAAAGGAGAAGGCCACTTTCTCCTCCTGAGATTCCTGCAAAAATTGCCAAGTTGGGGTGATAATGTTGGGGGAATTCAGTTTCAGAAATGGCATCCCTAGTGGACTGACATTGCTCTTCCTAGCAGCCGGAAGAGCAGCCAAACTAGTAGTAGGGGGGATGGGATATGAAGGTAAGAAAATGAACTGTTAGTAGGTTGTAGGGGGATTCTATAATCAGGAGACGGATAGATTAATTTGTCGCCAGGACCGCCTTCAACGAAGGTTTGGCTGTCCTCCTGGTTGCCAGGGTTCGGCCCCCCCAATGTGTGGTGGATCGGGTGGAAAAATAATGGGAGGGGCTGGCAATGACCCAGCGTTGTGTCCATGTTGGAACCAAATGACAGAATACACGGTAGGTGGAGGATCTAAAGAATAATTTTAAAAGAACTAGGCTCAAAGCTGAAGGAAAGGACCTCCATGGTTGTGTTCTCGGAATTCTGCTGGTGCCATGCACTACTCAGGAAAGACTGCGGAGCCTCAGGGAGTTAAATGCCATGGCTGAACTTGGTGTTGGACAGAGGGGTTTGGGTTTTTTAAAAGACCCACTGGGCTGATCTTTTCATTGGTGGTATAATCTGTGTTCTACAGATTTTTAAATTGCACTCTGAATGGAAGGGGGTCTGCTTGTGCTGGGGGAAGAATTCTAGAAGGTGTGAGGAGTATTTAAATTAGGGATGAGGGAGGAGGACAATATAGAAATTGAAGGGTAGATAGGTTATGAGAGTGGGAGACTATATCGGCGGGGGGAGAAGTGGATGAGGGAGGTGGAGTATAGACAGTGGATAAGGAGATCCATGTGTTGCAAACCAGCATAGAAGATAATAGGTACCCACAATAAATTTTTTTCCCACATATAATCTTCATGCCATCTTCTAACTGTGTAATTAATGATCACATCTTCTACAAAGGTATAATGGTTTTAATCCCAATTTCCATCATCGAAAGGGGAAGTATAACCCATGCCATCTACCCGAAAGGGATTTTAAACGAATGCCCCATCTGGAACCTTTAATTTAAACCCAAACTGCTACTGATCGGGGTTTTGTTTTGGAAACCCCTGCCCTAATGAAAAATGTTAAATACAAAAACCCAAAAAAGTTTGACGGAAAAATGGTAAAAATGAAAGGAACTTAAAAATTTTATTCCCCAAAAAACTAGAATTTATTGGCCCAACCCAAAAAGGGGGAATTTAGGCACTATTTTGAATTTTTGAGCAGATGATTTTGGGGAGGGAAGCTGAAAAATGGCGGGCTTTCCCCGCAGAAAGGGCGGTTTAACCTTTAAAGGTTTTTTAAACTATTTAAAGGGAAAACAAAACGAACAGGGGGAGGAAGGTGTTTGTAGTTTGAGGGGTGGGTATGAAGGCAAATGTGAAAATAATACAGGGGAGTAGCTAATTTATGTGGAAACATTTTGGGAAAATACAAGGGGGTTTAAAATGCAGAAAAATATTAAATTTTTTTGGGGAAACTAAAGACCCCAACATCACAGAAATAGAAAACAGGAAAATCAAATGCTGTGGGGAGCACAAACAGGGACATGAAATTAAAAGGGTGACTTTAATTTTTCCGCAAATTTATGGGGCCCCCGGTTCTGCAAACATCTAAAAGGGGAAGGGAAATTTCCCCCAATCTCTGGGTGCCCTTTGGATCTGGTACTTTCTAACAAAGCAAACTTTCCCGGGGCGGTCCCCGGTTTCTGAAAAAACTTTTGGGAAAGTGACCCCAATTAACATTTCTTTTGGGGAAAACTTTAAAAAAAAAAAAAGAACGGAAGGCAAAAACATTTAATTTTAACCCCTTACGACCTTTTGACTATCCCCTACTCCAGGTCTTTGGGGGTTTACGCACCTGACGATGGGAATCCCGGGGGGCCCCTTGAATTTGCGCGACCCCCTTTTAAAAAAACCAATTCCCCCCCCCGGATCGTGCGGGGGGGGGGGGGGGGGGGGGGGGGGGGGGTTAACCCCCAATTATTGCACGAAACGGTCGCAAAAAACAAAAAGACGCAGGAGGGGAACCTCCCCTCCTCTTCGCGGGGCAGCGCACGATCGGGGGATCCGGCCCCTGCCTTCCACAGACGACCGAAGGCAAAACCTTCCCGGTTGTCTGTGACGCACCATGCCGCCTGCCCTTGGGCATGGCCCCCATCGTACTGACATTTCAAGGAACCATCATAGCAACAAAAATCACAAATTCCTATTGAAGAGAATTAAAGATCTTTCATTCAAAACCCCTATGGGGAAAAGAAAATAAAAATGTGAAAAAGTGAAAAAAAGTAAAAAAAAAATAAAAACAAGTAAAACCAAACCAAAAATAAAAAAAAAAAAACTACACCCCACCCCTTTTTTCCCCTTTACAAACCAATCGACCCAAAAAAATCAAAAAAAATAAAGTACCCATATTTGTATCCCGCTCGTAACGACCGCCCTATAAAACTTTAGTTAATTTAAACCCGAATGAACCCGGTAAAAAAAAAAAAAAAAAAATCACAGAATTAAAAATTTTTGTCAAAATTTTCCCCAGCACATAAAAGGGAAAAAAAAGCATCAAAAAAAACCTAGAAAACGCCAACTTTACCAATTAAAAGTCATTCTTCCCGCAAAAAAAAAGTCCTTATAAAGCTCTGTATACGGGGAAAAAAAAAAATTATAAACCTTTAGAAGAAGCATGCAAAAAATTTTTTTAACCCACACAAAACCTTTAATTTTTTTTTTAAAATGTTTCCAAAAAAAAAAAACAAAAATTATGCCATATCGTAAGGGTAAACGAAAAGACCCAAAAAGAAAGCAACTACACGGAAAATGCAAAAAAGCGACCCTATAAAAAAAAAAAAAAAAAAAACACAACTAGATTGCAAATTTTCTTTACCCCGGCCTCCAAGAAAAGGAATTTAAAAGCATCAAAAAGCCTTTTCCCCCCCAAAAAAATGAACTAAAAAAAACGTCAACTCCTCGCAAAAAACAATCCCTACACAGCCCAAGCCAAAAAAATTTTTAAATTTGGGCCTCTCAACATGGGGGATGCAAAAATGTTTTTCCTGTTGAATAAAATGTTTTTTAAAATTTTATAAAAAGCATAAAACAAAAAAAAATATAAAATTGGAAGGTTATCGATTACCTGCTAGTAAAGCGCCCCTTCATTAAACCGTACAGTTCCCGTAAAAAAAAAAATAAAAAAAAAAAACACACCAAGATTGCTGTTTTTTTTTTCGAAACACCAAAAAACCCAAAAAAAAAAGTAACAAAACATCATATTCACCCCCATAAAGGGCCCAAACAAACTTCAAAATCACCCCAAAAAACAAGCCCATACACAGCTCTGCACATACAAAAAAAAAAAATTATGGCTGTCAAATAGGACCAACAAAAAACGCCCCTATTTTAAGATTATTTTTTTCTACTGTGTAAAAAAAAAACAAAAAAAAAAATATATAAAATCAATCTTTTTTAATTTGTCCGACCCCCCATATAAAGTTTTTCACACCAATTTACACTGCACGGGGGAAGCTGTAAAAATGAAATCAAAAAACAAGACCCCAAAATGGCTTTTTTTTTTTTTTTTTTCCCCCTTTTCATTGCCCAATGCTAAAAAAAAAACTGGGCACCTGTGCATCCAAAATGCACAGTACAAACCCCCAGAGAAACCCGAGGGGTTTAATCCAAAAAAGGGGGACTTCTGGAATTTCGCCTGTTCTGCTACTTTGGACTTTGCAATGCACATGGGCCCCCCCAAAAAACTGCGTTCCAAAACCAAATACCTCCCTCCCTTTTACGCCCTTTTTTTCAGGGTTCCAATATAATAATAGAAACATATTAAGCTAAAATTGCAGATTATTGAAAAAAATTTTTTTTTAATTTTCACTGCCTTAGCTAAAAAAAAAAAGTGAATCACCTGGGGGTCCAAAACCAAAACCCCCCGGGATTAAATTCTTTTGGGGGTGTAGTTTCCAATATTGGTCTTTTAGGGTGTTTATTAAGTTTTAGCACCCAGGGGGTCCCCAAACCTGAAATAGGGGCCTAAATAAAATCGTATTTAAAATGAACCCCAGAGAATAGGTGCCCTCCTATTAGGGGGGTTTTTGGGGCCCAAAAAATCCTAGGGGCCCCAAAATGGAACTCAAAAAAAGCAACCTGGGGGGAAATTTATATTTCTTGCATTTACCTGGTCCCCCTTTACCGATTCCATAATAATGGATAATATTGAAAACTGCAAAAAAAAAATTTGCCCCCCTTTTTAATTTCGTAAAAACTAAGGGGTTTTCAAACTTTCCCAAATAGGTTGTAAAACTAAGGGGCTGTTTCTCAAAAGGCGCATTAAGGGGGAACTAAAATGCGGCCCCTCAAACCCACGCAAACTGAGGGGGTCCCATAAAAATGTATATTGCAAATTTCTTGGAAAAAGGGAAATTACTACAAAAAATTTTTTTTAAACCCCCTGATTTCGAAAAAAAAAAAAAAACATTTAAAAAAATTTTGCCCAAACCATAGTGACATATTTAGATGCAGTTAAAACTATTTTTGGTGAATAATTAACTTCTTTCACGCAAAAATTTTTGCAAAAAGGAAAAATAGGTAAAGGTGCAAAAAGTTATTTTCACAAAAAAACACAGCAATTTTTAAAAAAGGGCTTGTCAGGAAGGGCAAAAAAGGGGGGGGTCCCTTTAAGGGTTAAAAGGCCCAAAATTTTCCCCTTTTTAGGGACCAAACAGGACCTAACGGGGGCACATTAGCAAAAAAATAATAGAAGCCAAAAGGGGGGGCTTAAAAAAATTGGGGGAAATTTGTTGCAAAATATATTCCTATGGGTAACAAGTACAGTATAGACGACTAAAACTAAAACCAACATGGCTTCTACCTTCTGTTAAGAGGCAGGTGGCCAAGGACAGCAAGACTAACCCCAAGAAATTCTTTAAGCATATAAATGCCAAAAAGCCAAAGTCAGAGCAAGTAGGACCATTAAAAACCTGTGAGGGGTGCTGGTCACTGGTGACCAAGAGAAGGCAGAGGTACTAAATAGGTTCTTCAGCTCAGTATATGCTATCAATGAGATAGTAGTTGATGGGGGTGGGCCGAGTGCAGATGCAGGTGGTGCCAGTACTGTTAATACATCATCTGCTAAAATTAATTGGCTCAGTGTAGAAAAAGTCAAAGCTAAGTTAAAAAAACTGAATGTGAACAAGGCTCCAGGCCCTGATGGTATTCACCCAAGAGTTCGTAAAGAGCTCACTTCGGTTATCTCTGTGCCCCTGTACATGATATTTAGAGATTCCCTGGTGACTGGTATAGTACCAGGAGACTGACGCAAGGCAAATGTAGTTCTCATCTTCAAAAAAGGCTTCAAGTCTTTCCCAGGTAATTATAGATCAGTAAATTTAACATCTGTTGTGGGAAAAATGTTTGAGGGGCTCATAAGGGACTATATACAGGAGTATGTTTAAAACACAATGTTATTAGTGATTACCAGCATGGATTTACTAAGGACAGAAGCTGTCAGACCAATCTGATCTGTTTTTATGAAGAGGTGAGTAGAAGTCTGGATAGCTGTGGATATTGTGTTTTTAGACTTTACAAAGGCATTTGACACTGTCCCGCATAACCGTTTGTTAGGTAAATTAGAATCAATTGGGTTAGAGATAACAGTGTGTAATTGGATTAAAAACTGGCTGCTAGATCATACTCAGAGAGTGGTGGTAAATGACTACTACTCTGAATGGTCCCCGGTTGTGAGTGGTGTGCCGCAGGGCTCAGTATTGGGTCCTCTCTTATTTAATGTATTTATTAACGATTTAGTAGTACGGTTTCGCAGATGACACCAAGCTATGCAGGGTAGTGAAATCTATGGAAGATGCTCATAAATTGGGGTTCAATGTGGATAAATGTAAGGTTCTGCATCTGGGTAGAAATAATCTACAGGCATCATATGTCCTAGGGGGAGAAAAACTTGGAGAATCGCTTGTTGAAAAAGATCTGGGCGTTCTTGTAGATCATAGACAACAGAACAGCATGCAGTGTCAGTCAGCTGCCTCTAGGGCAAGTAAGATATTGGCGTGTATTAGAAGAGGCATGGACTCGCGGGACAAGGATTTAATTCTACCGCTGTACAAAGCATTGGTGCGTCCTCACTTAGAATATACTGTTCAGTTCTGGGCCCCAGTTTATAGAAGAGATGTAATGGATCTAGAGAGAGTGCAAAGATGAGCAACCAAACTTATAAGGGGAATGGAGCATCTTAGTTATGAGGAGAGGTTAGTAGAATTTAACTTATTTAGTCTTGAGAAAAGACGGCTTCGGGGACATGATTAATTTATATAAATATATAAATGGTCCCTACAAAAAGTATGGGGAAAAATTATTTCAAGTGAAGCCCCCTCAAAAGACAAGGGGACATTCTCCCGAGGAGAAGAGCGTTCTTCACTGTAAGAACTGTGAATCTGTGGAATAGCCTGCCTGAGGAGCTGGTCACAGAAGGACCTGCAGAGAGTTTCAAGAAAGGCTTAGATACTTACCTGGAACTAAAGAATATTAATGTGTACGTAACTATGTAAAATTCTGGATCCTGGCTGGTGGAGGCTCTGGGGTCAGAAATAGGGTCTCCACTGGAGCAGATTGGTTCTTGCCTTGTGGTTTCCAGGGCAATAACCAGTGGTGAGGCTGTGCTTAATGTCCTTGTCTCTCTCCTTTCACCCACATTTTCCCCACCCTTGGTTGAACTTAATGGACACGTGTCTTCTTTCAACCGTACAAACTATGTAACTATGTTTGGCTGCCATCTTGAATCAGCCCGGAGTCATTAGCTCATGGGATCACTGCTTTTTGGTACGTAGGCTAGCACTCCGACATATATCACACGGACCAAACTGTTTCTGTCCAACTGGCCTCAACCAGTTTTATTCAGGCACAGGTTACAGAAAACATAAAACAAACAACCAAAAACCTCACTGCCTAAACACAGTTAGAGACCCTCTTTAATCTCAGTGGTCTGGACCTAATGTCCAGCACCACCAGCACTGTACTCTCCTAGTACAGTATGGTACAGGCTTCTTTAAAGCCTCTGGGGGCAAGAGCTCTCTCCTCAGCTCTGCTGCTTCAACTTCTGGGTAGCAAACCACACCCCCTTGACACCTGGAGTGACAGGATTTTTATAGAACTGGTAAGACCTGGCACTGGAACTTGGGAACGGCCTTCCACCCAACACTATGACCGTTCCAGGAAAGGAAACCCATACTTGGCCGCATAGCAGCAATGCCTAGCTACATGTGTCAGTAATCCATGGCTACTGACACCAAATAGAAACCAGGTTTTCCATGGCACCTCTGCAGCAGGTATCCATTGGAAGAAACATGCGACTGCCTAAGTTCGCTCTGCCACAAAGGATCTTACCTTCATGCACCTAGTCTCTGTCTCTTTACAAAGGGTTTGTTAAATTCCTTATGTCACACGTACAAGCAGAGATGTCTAAGCAGCATTATGGGCATTTGG
>JAODAL010056952.1:0-22972 GCA_025379985.1 Phyllomedusa bahiana
AATGGGAGACAGATGTAAGTCGGAACGGTGTAAGTTGGGGACTGTCTGTACTTGCTTTGTAGAATGCAATGACCCGTCAGCTGTTAGGACATGTCTGTTTTAGTAAAATTACAGCATCTTTTCTCAGAACTCCTTAGTAATTCTCTATTATTCCTCCTGAATTTTTATGAATAAATTGACAAATGGGTGTTACCATTCAGCTTGTCAAGGGGGTGTGTCCCGACACAGTTAGCACTAATTGGTAAGTATTGCTAGAGTGTGTTGGGACACACCCCAATTGGCCTTGCTCAATTTAAAATTCTAAGAAGTAACAGGGGAACAGCACAATTTATGAGGAATACAAATATTGACTAAGTCGGGGGAGATGACAAGTCCAATTCTATAGTTCTGGTCGCCTCATATAGGTCACAGGGCGGTGGTGCAGCTATAACCTCTGCACACTCTATAGTTATGCCCTTTAAAGGTGTTTTCTCACTATAATGATTAGCTTTCAATATGTGGGGAAAGATAATTGAAGACTTTTTCTTAGGGTATGTTCACATAAGGTAATTTCGTTGCGCATTTCGCCGCATATTTGCGCTCTAATACGGGTGAGATGTGTGCCGAAATTCCGGTAATCCATAGTTCTCATAGAGAACTATGGATTACACCTCCTCTCCCCGTTCGCACAATACAATCGTATTGTACGCGCGGGGAGATAAGTGACATGCCAATTATTTGCGGCGAATACGCCCCGGGAGTAATGAATGTCAATGGGGCCGGCAGGATGCCGCCCCACCGCGCAGCGGAAGTACGCGCGTGATGGCGCGATCTCCTGAAAGACACAATGTACTGCGGCGCGTACTGTACACGTTGCAGTACATCGTGTGAACATAGCCTTAATATATTGCTTTGATGATATTGCTTTGTTCAGGAGGTAAAGAAGATTTTCTCTCCTCTTAGAGCACACAAGTTTCTCTTGGTTACCGACCACCTCTCCTCCCCTCTCCCTGCTCTCTCTTATCTCTCATTGCTCTAAGCTACTATCCCTCCAACCATGATGAGTCACCTCCTGCAGAGTCTTATCGCTAGTTACTGATTTTGAAAGCTTCTCATGTAGCTAAGTAAACACTCTGCCACCTTGTGTCCTACACATTATAAAATCTGTTGCACTCATGTCCGTGTCACTAGTGTGAGGGTAATATTTATAATTTTGTTTTTATATGATTTTATGTATACTCTTTGTATGCTTTTCATGAAAGTTGTCTTGTTCTCTGCAAGGAACACTGTTGATTTAGGAATGTTGGTATATATGGGGCCCCCCTCCTTCAATAATTGGAAACATATGGCCTGGGGGGTATAGCCCTATTGAACAAAAAGGTTTCTTTTGTTTCAGTGAGTAAGGAGGTGGCCATATTTGGAAATTAAACTTTAAACCAGCGGGATAAGAGACTAGCTTGTTTTAAATTGATTTGCTAAATGTATTCTTACAGGAGAAGGGGCTCTATAAAACCATGAATTGCGGCAGGAGGGGGCAGACATTCTTGAGCATATGCAATGATGATGTTATATATGCTGTGTGTCTCACAATGCTTGCATTGAATAAACCTGGATATATTTACCTTCAACTGATTTTTAATTTGAAAACCCGATCAACATCTGAAAAGCTTTATTAAGCTATGACACAGGAATAGCTTGGAACAGCAGAGCTGACATGCCAATAGATGTATAGACCTGTCCATAGCCTGAACAGGAAGTATGATTCTAAAGCATGCTGCGGATCTGTGAAACTGCATGGTGAGACAACCCCTTTAATTCAGTATATTTGCTTTTTTAATTACAGTAAAATAAACTTGATCCATCCCTTCATACAGCAGCTGCATGAGAACAAAAATGATGTCCTGTGTGTCCTCAAAGAGAAGATCGTCACCACACAAAAATGTGTCATCTCTCACCAGTCACAAATAGGGGAGACGTGTAACGTTGGCGGTAAAACAAAAATAGTGAAGGTAAGTGGGATTGAAATTTGCTGAGCTTTTGCAAGACTTGTGTTTCTATTCGATTGCACAGAGGAGACGATTGTTCCTAAAATGCTTCGGGCCAGACAGATCTGTGGGTGAAGCAGAATTATGGCTAGGAAAGCGGTTTACAGTTCAGAGGGCCGATTCACAGATGGTTTGTTTGAAAGTATTGAAAAGTACTGAATCTATTCCCATCGGGATATCATTTCTTTGTGTAACATATATCAGCAACAGTGCAGGCAAACTTTAAATATGGTCTGAATACTGATTATAGCTATAAGACCCAAATGAACTTTTATGATACTTATTAAAAATAAAAGTATATCACAAGATAATCTAGTAGTAAAGTTGGTACAGTGCCACCTGCTGCTTCTTTACATTAGGTTTACCTTTTCCACCTCAGTAAATGTGCTGAGGTGGATGCACATACCTAGGGCGACATGTATGATTTTTGGCGCCCAGATGCCAATTTTTTTGCGCACAATACTAGTGTAGCATGCACCTGAATCTATGAACCTGTTCTACTGTGGGTCAGAAATCAGGCGCATTCTAGCGCAAAAACGACAATTCAGGTTCAGGTAAACCACTTTTAAAGTGCTCTACCTGTTCCAGCAGTAGTGCGCCTGGAAGTTATAAATAACGCCGTACTGAAGTTATATATGTGAGGCTTCGTATAGTTGTAGTGTGACACACATCCAGCACGTCCCCCGTTCTCAGGCGCATTACAAAGTGTCGCGGGCGCTCTGTAATGCGCCTGATATTGGAGTGCGCCTGATTAAAAATATAGCGAATGGGGCTGCTAGTCTTCGGGCTAAAAGACGCCAGACTTCTGCCGCAGCCCCGTTCATACATGTCGCCCCTAGTCTTGCTTCTATCTCTTCTTAACTGGGTATGTGGACGGATCCTTGGTGTGGTGATCTGGCTGCCTCTGTGAAGTGTGAATACAGAATTGTTCAGAATTTAGATCTGGATGTAACTATGAATACTATAGATGTGGGACAACCCCTTTTGCTGACAGATTTATTTGATGAGTAACTGAAAAAATTTCAAGAAAACAACAGCCAGCACCTCCATTTGGAACTTACATAGGTGCTGGTGCCAAAAGCAAATTCACAGCCACACACAGCAGGCACTAAAACCCATACAAATGTTGAACTTGTGGAACATCTTAGTCATGCACTCCTCCCACCTGGCTACATGACATCCTTCTATTCAGTGTGAATGGACAATGTTGAGCTGAGTGTATGGAGGCTTTAGCCCCGTTGAGAGGTATCAGCGTTAGGAATTTATCTGATAAGATTTCTTTGACGCATTAGCCGGACATATGCAATTTGATCAAAATGTGCACTAAACACCTTCATTTTATGTATGTAAAGAATGTAAAGAATAACAGTGATGCATTTTAAATGTTCCAAAAGTTCAATTTTTGCACGGGTTTTAGTGCCTGCCATTTGCGGCTGTATTTTGTGTTTTGCTTTTCCAATTTACCATATGCCAAATCATGTAAAATAGTCATAAATAATCTTCTGAAAACAATAAAAAATGACATAATTGATACAGTAGTGTCTGTAAAAGTTTATAGCTCGACACAGATTTACCCATGGGGAAAAAATGATCGGTCTCAGAAAATGATAGAGTAAAACATCACCAGAATCATATTAAATCTGCTGAATAAAGGTAACAAACACATCATGTATATGACACAGTGAATTTCATAAGAACAAAATGACATAGGCACAATTTATTTTATTTTTTCCCATTCCACTTCAGAAAGGATTTTTTTTATGGTTTCCAGTAGATTGGATAATACATTAAAGGGGTTGTCTCGCTACAAAGATTTTCTTTCAACATGTAGGGAACACTAAATGAAGACGTTTTCCAAATATATTGCTTTGTTCATCTTTTTTTGTTAATGAGCTACAAGTGATTTTATCACCTTCTGATGGCTTTCAGGTTTCCCAAGTGACCTACCTCTGTACTCCTCCCACCTGCTGTTTGTTCTATCTGATAGCAGGGAGTGACTCATCACACAGTTCTTGGCCAGCAGTGTGAGAGCTTGTGTTTTATCTGATCTTTCAGACAAAAGACAGTAATTACTCTACTGTTTACATTAGCTCAGCAGTTTCTCTGGACCTCTGATACGGTAATTTAGCTGATCTAGACTAATGAACATAATAAGCAGGGATCTGTTTACAGTGAGCTCATATGCTAATTATAGACAGCTTAACCAGGAAGTGACCGAGCAAAGCAGCATTATTTCATTCATGCATCCTGTGAAATTTTGAGATGAGACAACCACTTTAAGTACCATTTAAAATACAACTGTAAAAAGCAAACCCTGATATCTTTTTGTCAATGTAATAATAAAAAGTTACGGCTCTTGGAAGTTGGGGGTGGAAAACATGAGAGCAGCATCGACAAAAAGTGTTGCATCAGGAACATGTTATTGCAGGTCAGAGTGATTCCCAGAAACAGGCGTTACTAAGAGTAGGATTTGTCCTGTGTGTAGCCTCATAGTCTGTCCGTTTGTGTCGTCAGACTAGGGCTGCATGGTGATTTGTAACCATTGAAATCTGCAGCATAAGGCCTGGTTCACATATGTGTCGGAGGTTCCGTTCAGAACCTTCGTCGCATGTTCCCTCTACAATGACAGAAAAATACCGCAGCAAGATGCACTATTTTCCCTAAGGGATGGACACCATGGCGGAAACCCAGCGGAACCAATATAATAAATCGGGTCCATTGGATGCTGTGGTTTTCCATCATGAAACGGACCCCTGGGTATCCATTTTCACCTTTGCAACTGAGGCACATGTGAACTCAGCCTAAGGCTATGTTCACACGGCTTATTTGCGGGGCGTACTTACGCCCCGCAATTACGCCGTGTGGACGGGAGCGGGGTGCCGGCACCTCGCCGGGGCATAGACTGTCATTACTAGCTGCGCGTATACACCAATAGAAAATGACATGTCACTTATCTCCCCCCGCGGCGGATTTGCCGAGCGGGGAGAGGAGACGTAATCCATAGTTCTCTATGAGAACTGTGGATTATCGTAATGACTGGGACGGATTCCAGCCGTAATTTGCGCACTACGGCGCGTAATTACGGACTGAAATACGTCCCATTTTAAGCTGTGTGAACATAGCCTAAAATTTACCGCATGTATGGAATAAAAACTTATATAGCTGGTCAGCTGACCAAATTCAAGATAAGTTCCACTGGAGAAGGCACGGAAGACGACGTGTCAAAGAACAACGATATTGCCAAAGAACAAATATTTTACAGTTTCCAACTTCAGGAGATATTTTATAAAATATTACATTTATTTATAAAAACATTTAAAATCTTGCTATCCGCTTAGGATACATGAACGATAGCACCAGTATACAGGCTGACCTTTTTGTGGTAAAAGGTGGAATGCAAAACGCCTCCCCAAATACAAAAAAACCTTTTCCCTTAAAAAATTATAAAAAAAAAATTCCCCAAAATTTTCATTATCTTTTTTATAAAAGGGGTTTGTCTCACTCAGGATTGCTTTTTATGTTAAAGTCTTGAAAAAAACCCCGCATTTGTAATTCAATCCCGGCCCTTTTTTAACACCGCAATCCCGTTTAAATTAATTTTAATCCCCAATCCACAGGAGGAACTCATGTTTTAGGATGTATCATTTGCAATCCCGCGTTCAACCGAAAGCATTTTTATGGGAAAAAAGGGTATTTACCCTTTAAAAATTTTTTGGCTGGTTGTTTCCCCGAAAGGGGCTGGCGAGGATTTCAAAACATTTCTTCCTGGGATTTTTTAAAAAACTTTTTAAAAAATTTAAAAATGGCCCCAAAAAGAAAAAACATCAGTGAGCGGCAATCCTGTGGGTGGAATGGCCCTTGTTTGATGCGAGGTAAAGAGAATTGGGCCAGAGGGTTCAGTAAGAAACAAAGGATAAATAGCCACCCGATACAAACAAGGTACAAAAGCATCTCTGAAGCCTTTTAGGGCAAAAATTTTTAGGCCCAATTGGTTTTAAAAAACAGCACAAAGACAACCGGGATCCTTTACTAAAAAAAAAGGGGAAATGAGGCTAAATTTCCCAATTTATTGAAATTGGCATTAAATTGGAAAAAACGATGGGTTGATAAAAATTTTCAATTTCGCTGAAAATTTGGGTGGTAGGGTCCAAATTTGGCGTAAAAAACGAAAGCATGGATACCCGTTGAAAAAGGTTCGGTTTTGGTGCATTTGGGGAATTTTTTTTCTTGGCAAATTTTGGGCCCCTTGGTAAAATTGAGCTTTGCAAACCCCCTTTAACTATCCCCGAAAGAAAATTAGGCATTCAAAAAAAGGGGGTCCAACGTTCAATGGTGACCTAAAAAATTCCCTTGATTTTCCTTAACATGCCCTACCTATTCTAAGATACCCCCTCTTGTAGGGGCTGATAGCTCCCCCGGTGCTAACTACGACCTTTCAATTCTCCTGATGGGCTGCCAGCAGGGGTGCTAACTACAGAGGCTTCTACGGAAGCCAGTAAACACGCCCAAAAATTCAAAATGAAACCAAGAAAACAGCTGAATAACCTTTAATAGGTGTTTTTTTTTATTTTAAAAAAATTTGTGTTTTTTTTTTTTTATGAAAGTTTTTTGAATATTGAAATTTCCCTTTGGGTACTACAGGGCCATAGTTTCAAACTCTTGAATGCCTCCCTAAGAAGAAACTTTACCCTTTATAGGCCTCTCACCCAGCCAACCAAAACCCTGCTCTGCACCGATGAGGGGCAAACACTTGAAACAGCAGTCTGCACCTGGTAACTATTTCTTTACAGAGCAGTTACTGGCCTGGCTTAAAATTTGTCTCTAGTAATGTTTCAAGACTCTTTCATGGGTTGGATGTGACTGTACAGGTCCTCACCTTCAATAGGTGGTGCTAGTGATCCTAGCTCTTTTTCCTTAGAGATTATTTGAATATTAAAATTTCCCCCAGGAAAATTTTAATGGCCTATAATGGTGCTCACCCCAAGGAGAAATTTCCCCTTCCCCCTCTTTGAAAATTTTTATAAAATGTTTTTCAGTATATCCAACAATACCAAGTAAAAATCATGTGAAAGGCTGTCCTGGGTGTAACGGGTTGTTGGATTCGCTGGACCACCGCAAGCGATGATAGTTAAGCCACGCCAGGGAGGGGAGTCTAAGTAGCCCCCGGTATTCACCAGAGCCCCGAAAGCGGATGGACTTCTGCGGTTGGGGTACCAGTCGACCCCCTGACGTGCTTGCTTGCGATGGCCCCCGGGGGGTACTGCTGGTACAGATCAAATTTCAGAGGCAGTCGGGGGACAGGCAGAGTGGGACAGCGGCAGGGGTTTCGTGGTCAAGACGGGCAAAATCGGGCAGGGGGAAAAACAGAAAGGGTCAGAACGAGGGGAAAGGGACTGGTACGGGGTAACAAAAGGATTCCAACACCCCAAAGACAAGGTACGCAAAAACAAATGGCATGGGTGCTGGGGGGGTTTCCCTTATATAGGACCAGGGGGCGTAATAAACCAATTAACGAGCGCGGCCCTTTAAATCCAGATCAGCCCGGGGGGGGCCCCAACCCGGGGGTACCGGCGGCCGGGACAGGCGGGAGCAGCGTGCACAGGGCGCCACGGCCGGGGCCCCGGGGGGGAGGAGGGGGGAGCCCGGGTACCGCCCGCCCCCCCTGGGGCAGGGGGGCAGCCACGGGGGGCGACGGCCCCCGCGCCAGCCCCCATAACGGGCTATTATTTTTATGTTTGGGTCATTAAGGCATCTAATTCTTTGAATTTTCTGTCACCAACTATTTTTGGGTCACATAACATTCCAAAAACAAAATATGGTTAGCACATCTATTTTGAAAAATGATTCTATGGGTAAAAAGGGGTGGGGCCCCAAAAAGAAATGCAAACCCCAACCATATCAGCAGCACTCTACAAGCACTAAAAAACTAAAAGGGGACTAGGAATTTTTAAAAAGATTTCTGCACTTTTTGAAATGAATGACAATTTTGGGATTTGGGTGTACATTTTTGAAAAAAACTGTAAAAGCCCACTCCCGTCGGCAAGGTGATAAATTCAGACCTAAGCTACATTTACCTCTCTTTGTCTGTTAACCTCCACATTTAGGGGGGAGAAGAAACCTATCTGAAAAAAAACACCTGTTAAGGGGGTGCAAAAAAACAAGATGGGGGGGGAGCTATTCCCCCCAAGCTACAGCCAAAAACATACCTTAACATCAGTAATTGAAAAGCTTCAGATCCTTTCACTTTTTACATATTTTGCCATGTGGAGGTCTTGTGCTAAATTAAGAGAAAAAAAAGTTTTTCCCACCTGTTATCACTGTCACATGCAAAATTTGTGCATGTCATTTTGGGGTATTGAGAGCAAATTGATGGGGAAAAACTTGATTTTTTTTTTTTTTATTTTACCACAAGGCCTTGACATAACAAAATGTAAAAAAAAAAGTAAAATGGTCTGAAGAGTCTCTAATCATTTTGCCCCTTAGAAATTAATGGTTTATCACTTTATAAGTAAATATGGTCATGGACCAAATTTTAAATCCATACATATGGACATTTCTCTCCATGGGGGGGTGTACCTTATTGGGAAATTTTCCCAAAACGTATGGAAAAGCCACCCCTTCCAACTTAGCTCAACCAAATGACACCACTAGGTTTAATCCCCCCCCTCTGTTTATAGGCTGAAGCGGGGTACACGGGAGGAAGCCTTGTAACCCCCCTCGGGACCCACTTGGTGCACTGTTACTAAATTAGAGAGATTTTTTGAATTCCCTAATAAAAGGGCCCCCCCCAAAAATAAGACAAGCGGAAATCATTGCTGCAGCTCCCCAAACGGGGCCCTCCCTAAGGGCGGGCAGAGAGTAATTGGGGGGAAAGGGGGGGGCGGGTTTCCCAAGCCCCTGACCCCGAAAAACCCCGAGACATTTTTTTTTGTAAAAAAGTTTTTTTGAAGGCCCCGGCAGGGAATCATGTGACTGATGTCACCACAGGTCCCAACATCCCAGGACAGGACACACACTCACAGAATTGATGGGGAAATGCTGGAACTTCTGTGTACAACCCCCAGCATGTCACATTTGCCTCCTTTGAATAAGTCACTACACTGCCATAAAATGTCCTTCACATACATATATCCTATGGGTTTTTTTGACCCTAAACTTTAATTTTTATATTATAATATATAAATATATAAATATTTTTTATAAAAATTACCACCACACATATGTAACTCTATAATTTATTCATGGAAAAAAAAACACCCTAAAAAAAAAAGTGCACTTAGAACAAAAAAATTAAAAAAAGACCCGTTTATTTTTGGGAAACAGGGGATAATGGACCTGTATACAATAGGCAGGGTGGAGATACACCGGAAGGGAGATTCTTGGTAGCAGGGATTTTGCAGTTATTTTTCAGTGGTGAAACTGCAAAGATTTTAATGACCATGAATTGGACCTTGGGACCACCACATATACGTTTAAAAAACCAAATACATGAAAACTAGTGACCCTTTAAAGGGTTTCTCAACCAAGGTTGCTTTTTTTGTTAAAGATCTTTCAAAAACAATCACTTTGCAATATGTTCCATTAACATGTCCCCACCATTCGAGATATCCCTCTTTTTGGGGTGCATACTCCCCAGGTCATATAACCTTTTGATCTTTTCCCGAAGGTCCCCGTGGCGCATATCTACAGACCTGGGGTCTATGCACCTGTGGAACCCGTAAACAGCCCTGAAATTCAAAATGAAACCCAAGAAAACAAGGTGAACTGAATTAATGTAGTGAGACAACCCCTTTAACTAGTTTCCTTTTTAATGTGATCCTTTTCCTTCTTTAAATTCTTAATAGATGACCAAAAATCTATAAGTCTTAGTCAAGTGTTAGCTCAGATTATCACATTGTAATGTTAATTTAATTTCACAATAGACAATTATTTCTGAATTATTCCTTAGTTTCCCCCAAATTTTTTGCAAAGAGAGTAGGGTCCAGACTTTTTTGATATATGTGGTTTTTTGGCCAATCACCAGTAAAAGGGATTTGACACAATGCAGAAAATTCTCTTTATATGACCTATGCCAACCCAATTTGTGTATGAAATGTAAAATAAACGTAAAAAAGCGTTAAAAAAAAATTGCTAGGATTTTTTATTTTTTTTGAGTAGTGCTCCCTTGAGGCTCCATAGCCGTTCACAGCTGCAGATTGGGTTGTACATCTGTCCCCCAGGGCACATTTCCCAAAACCCAACGCCCGTTTTTTTTTGGGTTTTTTTGCGCCAAAAACCCCCTTTTGACCCAATTTCAATGTAATGAACTGTCGTACACCCAAAAAACCCAAAAGCATTATAGCCCGGGGAAAAACATTGCGCCAAAAAGGCGATTTAAAAATATATTAACAATATTTCCATCGCTTCCCTAACCCCAAACGCCGCAAAAAGGCGCATTACATAACTACAAAAGATATGTATGTCCCTGATTTTTGCAATGGCCTCAATAACCCTTAAGTTTATATGCAAGTATTCCTGGTGCCAGATTTTTGAAAGGGGGGCATTCTGGCCACTTTACACTGATTTAATGAGCCTAAAAATGCAGTGACACCGCCAATTTTGGGACATGTCGCCTCATATGTTTGTTACAAATTTTGAAAAATATGGAAAGGGAAACTTGACCTTACAAAAAAAAAGTCATTTGTTACTGTAGCTAGCATTGTCAATCCATACTGTGCACCAGCACCCTATCACTTCCATTGACATTTTTTATGCTTACTTTTTGATTTCTTCATATTAGTAATTGGTTGTTAATTTTTCAGTAAATGTAATATACATTTGATTGTAGTCATCATTTTTAAAGTCTCAGTTTTTTTTAATATCTACAGAATCTCACAAAAGTGAGTACACCCCCTCAATTTTTGTAAAATTATTTTAAATTTTAAAGGAACAACACTGAAAATGGGACTTTATACAATATAAAAAATCAAGACACTTGTATAACAGTGTAAATTTTGGGGGGCCTAAAATAACTTAAAATACGGGAACAATTTTGAACCCCCTGGGACAAAAGTGAGTAACCCTTTTAAATAAAGAGGACAAAAATTTGTCAGTTTGCCATTCTCCCTCCACAGTGTCATGTGACTCATTAGTGTTACAAGGTCGAGGGGTTAATGGGGAAAGGGGTTTTTTAAATTTGGGTAGCACCCCAAAAATTTTCAAGGTCATGGAAGTTTTTAAATACACCCCAGGAAAAAAAATGTTGAGGATCTAAAAAAAAAAAAAAAAAAAAGAAAGTTTTTACATAAAAAATGGCCCCGGGCTTAAAAATTGGAACATCCTAAACTGAGCGCAGCTGGTGGAAAGACCCTACGCATTTTATAGGGAAAGGTTTGGCTCCAACGGCCTTGCTTAAATTGACCAAAGAATTGAGTGCACATACTCCCTCAAAAACGGAGTTGCTTTTCAAAAAAAATGTATGATGCTGCCACATTTGCTACAGTTTAAAGGGGGGGTGGGAGGGGATCAAGGCATACTCAGACCTTACCTCCACACGCATCAAATTTGGGCTGCATGGCTGTCAAAAAATTTGCTAAGACAACAGACAAGGAATGGAATACTAGACCAAACAATAAAATAAGGTTCAGAGGGTCAAGCGTGTGTGGTTGTCAACCCGATGAAGGTACAAAAACAATTTTTTTGCCCAACATCAAGCATGGTGTTGAGATTAACATGGTTGGTTGGGGCTGCATGAGTGCTGCCGGGCCCAAAGAGCACATAATTATTTTAAACCCTAATGCCAAAAGTACTGTGAATACTGAAGGACATATCCTCTCTCTTCAAAACTTGGGCCCCAGGGGAGATTTTTAACATGATAACACCCAAAACCCCTTTCCAAGATGACCACTGCTTGCTAAAGAAAAAGAGGGCCAAAAATGTGGACTGTTACAAAATGGCTTAAGGACCAGCTCAGTGTTTTTGAAGTGGCCTTTACAAAGCCTTATCTCAAATTAAAAGAAAATTTATGGGGAAAGCTTAAAAGGTTTTACCATAATGAAACGCTGCTTTGCAGAAAAAACAGGGGAAATTGGAACCTAAGAACACCATCCAACTGTAAATAGAGGAGTGGGACATAGTTTTTTGGTTTTTTGCTTAGGGGACGGTGCACTTCACAAAATCGGATACATCATGAGGAAAAAGATTATGTGGCAAATCTCAAAACATCAAGGGAAATTAAAGTTGGCGGGTATGGGTCCCCAAAGGACAATGACCCGAGATCTACAAAAGTTACAAAGGGCTTAAGGTAACAAAATCAATGTTCGGGGTTGCCATCACAAGCCCTGATCTCAATCCATTGGAAATTTAGGGCAAAGTTGAAAAGGGGGGGGCGAGCAAGGCGACCTACAAACAGGCTCTTACACCATTCTGTCATTAGGAAATGGGGCAAAATTCTACCAACTATTGTGAGATATCAAATACTAAAGGATAAAATTTTGACTTTGCAGAAAGTAATAAAAAAGCCTTAAAAATTCCCCCTCATTTTTGGCATTTTCAAAAAAAATAATTTTGGGAATCCCCAAATTTATTAAAAAGTTAGTTTTTTTGATTCATGGAGATAGTGAAAAAATATGCATATTTTTTTTTTTTATGCGTATGTAAACTTCTGGTTTCAACTGTAGTTCCTAGGTGAAGTAACATAGCGGTAATGTAAAAACGTTGGTGGACAAACAAAAATAAGCTACACAAGAAGTAGGCAAGTAATTGTATGAAAAGCAATATGAAGTGTATGAATAAAAGACTCACCGATTAAATGATTTGGCAAACAGAAGTCAGGTGCATGGTTTGGTGGAGATTCACACTCCAGGAGCGGGGGGGGATTTAAAACGATAAAATCCCAATCTGTTCTGCAAAAAATTCCCTTTACTATCCCTTTAAAACCGGTACCCCCATCGTGATTTTAACCCTGAAGCCTTTCCTTTAAATATGTCCCTAAGCTACAGCTGACCTTAATATGGGAAGTGGCTTTAGGACCCAGCAAATCCTGGACAGGGGCCAACATAATGTAGACAAACACCAAATCTATTTCTTAAAAAACTACAAAATTCAACTAAGCCAAATAAGACTGAGACAAGCAAGCAAAGCTAACTCTCAAATGGTTTGAATTTTGGGGTCCGTTCCCCAGATAAGTAGGGCCCAAGGGGGATCCCAGCTATCAGACTTTTATGGCATATGCTAGCAATATGCCATCAAAGTCCACGGTGGTAAAACCCCTTTAATCCAACACAACTGACCTAAACAAAGTCAAAATTTTATCTCTTAAGAATACCATCGACAAAAGGTTTTCCAGGGTTTGCAAACTTGCCCCCTGCAGCTACTTACAACAAACAACAAAAACAAACATAGAAAACTCCTTCAAAAAATACTAAACAGGGAAAATACAAAAAGGGGCCCGAGATTTTTGACATTCAAACAAATAATAAACCCCCTTTTGTGAGGGGAAATGGTTTGGAAAAGTACATCAAGTCTTAGACAATTACATAAATCGATTATAATTTTTGTCTTGGGAGGAAAAGTAGACCTAAACAAGACAGATAAGGAGAAAAGAAAAAAAGAGAACGGCACTATTTAAGAGGATTAAGAAAAATTTAAACGAGCGGCAGCCAACTTTGAAATATTCGTGGGAAAACTCTAAATAAACAGGTGCCAAGACTAAAAATAGAGGGTTTATCCACTGTAACCTTTTTTTTTGAATTCCTTAATTGAAAGTAAATTGAGAGTTTTTTTAAGGAATGTCAAGATGGAGGGGGTTTCCCGCTGTTCCAATGACCGCAACAGTCATTTTACCACACAAAAATCCCTTATTGGATTGGGCAACTGGCCCAGGAACTGAAGGCAAAAGGGCACTTTCAGAGGAGACATTAGATAGCAAGAAAATGTTATACAAGGAGAAAACTTGTGTCTAGTGTGCTCCACTTACAAGTATTCCCATCAAATATGATTGTAATAACCTGACTTCTCATTACATCTTTAATACAAATAGAAGGTAGCCGGGTATATTTTATTTAAGAGATCAGGAGTTCTACACTGTCTGGAGAGAAATTTATAATTCTTCTGTGTCAAACCAGAGATGGAGGATCTATGGGAGAGAGTATATATTTTAGTCCATTAGGCAAGCAAAAGTATTATGTTCCCACTTTTTCTGGAAAGGACGAACCAGATCTTTAACCATCTCATCTCATTTTTAGAAAGGGAGTCTTTTAGTGCTGTATTTACAGTGTACACTGCTCAATACTGCTCTATAATGTCCTTAATGCTGCTGCTGCTGCTACTTCTAAGGGCATGTTCACACGGCGGTTTTGGCTCGTCGATCCTCGCCGCAAACTCACGTCTCCCGACGCAGGTTTGCAGTGTGGGCGCTGGGCGTGGTCTCGGCGCGGGTGGGGCGTGCTTTGGGGTGCGGCTTGCGCCGAGGGTTTGCCCCCATGCAAATTAATAGCAGGGGGCAAACTGAGCCGCGAGCTGCGGCCCAGCAGTGCACCACCCGCGGCGACACCCGAGCAGCACCGCGCGGCCGCCCCGCAAAGCACTCCCGGTCAAGAATTGACAGGAGAGTTCTCCACACGCGTGGGTTTGGCCGCGGCGTGTGAATATTAACGCGGTTTCCAATAAGAAACCATGTTAATAAACTAGCCGTAATTTGGCGCGGTTTTGGCCGCGGAAACCGCGTCAGAACCCGCGGCCATAACCGCGCCCAAAACCGCCGTGTGAACATGCCCTAATAGTGTGCTATAGAGGATCTTCTCTTCTCAGTATGTGCAGTGTGTCACGTTCAAAGGGCTTTATTTCAGGAAAACAGTTAATGCATAGTATACAAGAAAGTCTTTGAAACGTATATGGAGGAGTGGAAGTGGATCCTTGGGATCATGAAGAGCAGATACCTGCCATGGTCAGGGCTGTGACTGACCGGAACGGAAGGCTGGGATAAAAGTCACAGGAACAATGGGTTCCAGATGAGCAGGACAGTGAGATCGCAGATTCCTGAACCATACACTCGGACCAGAAGCAACTGCAGACTCGGACCAGGAGGAACCACAGGCTTGGACCGGGAGGAACAACTGGGGAACTGCTTGCTTGGACCAAGAGGAACAACTAAGGAACGGCAGCCTTGGACAGCAGCTGTGACTGGGGCACAGTAGACTTAAATGGCATACACTGGCTCTCTCTCTGTCTCTCTCTCATTGTCTCTCTCTCTCTCCGTTTTGTGTGGACAATATAACAAGATGTGAATCTCTAAAATGGGTAAAATAAATGGGTACTGTATAACAAAAAAAATATATATATTTCATTAAAATCTACTTTATAACATTAATATGAAACCTGTTTCATAATAGTCTCAATTTTTATTTTAAAACAATGGTTATGATTCATTCACAGGTATCGGTGACAGAAAGTGGAAATTTTAAGGATGAGAACGTAGTTCTGGAAATCCCTTCTCCTACTCCTATTGCTTATAGTGTAGTGGAATTACTTATTAAACAAGATGGCCAGTTTGGTAAGTTAGTTGCTTTATATGTGCTATGTATGTCTAACATTCAGATACCTACAGCAGCTTGAACCAACCCATAGAAGTTATAAGTAAATGTGGTGTCACCTAGAGCTCATCATTTTCTAAGCTGTATTGAATTTGAACTGTTTTTGTGTTTGTTGGCTTTAGAGAGTACCAATAATATATCAGTATTACTTCATCAATGGGTGATTTTTTTTTTTTTTTTTAAATATTGAGAAACCCTCTACCTTCAGGAAGGACATTGAAAACCCCAAATTGACAAACAAACATGTAACTCTACAGTAGACCTTTTTTTTTTTTTTTTCTTTTTTTTTTTGAAAACCTTCCTCATATTTAACTAGTCAAAAGAGTAGGCTAAAACACAGGCATATGCTTAAAGAGATAGTGTGAAAGAAGTTATGTGCTCATGCAAGAATAGGGCCCCACCTCACTGATATAAAGGAATTCTCCATGGCAATCTTCCCCTCCATGTTTCAAACCTATTGACCTAATAAGTTTGACCGTGAGCCTCTGATCTTACAGGTAACCATTAGGCTATGTTCACACGATGTACTGCGGTGCATACAGTACCGCCGGCCCCAATAATTGACATGTCACTTATCTCCCCGCGCGTACAATACGAGCGGGGAGAGGAGGATTGATCTATAGTTCTCATAGAGAATTATGGATTACCTTAATTTCGGTGCATGAACATATCCTTAAGGACCACATTTATAAAAACTGTCTAGGTCAAAAACTCACTTTGTTGCCTATAGCAACTAATCAGTGCGCCCCTTTCATTTCATGTAGTGCTTTTTAAAAAATGAAAGGGGCGCACTGACTGGTTGCTACAGGCAACAAAGAGAGTTTTAGACAAAGACAGTTTTCATACATGTGGCCCAAAGTGTTCTTGGTCAAGATGTACCCATCTATTACCAATGGCCCCCCAATCCTAGCTGTTGACAAGGACAGATATTACACTTGATCATAGCAGATGAGTGACCACTCTATAATTGAAAATGCTTTATTGACTGTCATCACAGACAGTCATACAATGTACTGCAATGCAGAGTAGGCTATAAAGCCTATAATACACCATTAAAGGGGTTTTCTTAGGACGCAATATCAGCTTCGCTGGCCGCCTGCAGCTAGCTGCAATCAGCCCATGCATGTAAAAGAGGAGGGCGGTACTAGCAACCATCCTCTTCATTTACTTCTGTGGGAGCCTCTGAACATAGCCGAGCACACAAATTCACTAATACTCAGAACTCCCATAGACTTTAATGAGGTGGGCAGTGATAGTGGCGTCATTCACATTCATGATCGGATCGCAGATACCTGCAAGCGGCAAGCGAAGTTGATTTTGTGTCATGAGAAAACTACTTTAATAATAGCAAATATCATACATAGCAATACAATACAAGTTACAGCACAGGTCTTTCCTACACTCTACTGTACATCTTACCACACCCTACACTAACATTCCTTAAAAGTGTTTTTCCACTATAAGCTTTTAAAGGGAATGTGTCATCAAAAATTACTTACTGTTTAACTCACATTTTTATGTTCAACACATTTTTTAGAATTTTTGGTTATATTTTTTTTCATTTTCCATATCGCTTTCAATATTTTTTAATAAGTCCTGCAGTTTTCACTTTGGCCATAAGCCTAATAATAGTCTGACACTTCCTGTTCTGTACAGAAAGATTCTCAGTAGTCTGCTCATTATCAGCACAAAGAGGGTCAAACTGAAAGGAGACACCAGTGTGAAGATATAACACAGGATCCACCAGTCACAAGAGGAGATAGTCACAGTTCACCCTTTCACCTCCCTGCACACTGATTTCTTCCCAGAGCATGACTGGAAAACTCTCCTATAGAAGTGAATGGGACTGAGTCAGTCTTAAGTCTCCTATGTGCATGAAGCTACTGTAAAGCAGCTCTCTGACTGCTGTTAAAGCAGTGCAAACAAGGCCTAGTGGCCAAAATGAAAACTGCAAGACAAGAATTATTAAAAAATCTGATATGAAAAATGAAAAAAAAAAAATCCTAAACAATGTGTTTAACATAAAAATGGGACTTAAACAATGACTCATTTTTTGATGACACATTCCCTTTAACACCTATCCATAGCATAGGTGATATTTGTCTGATTGCTGGGGTTCCCAGTAAAAGTGGGTCCCAAGTCCCCTGTCTTTTCTCACTGTCTTTGCTTATTGAGGAAGGATTTGAATGGATCAGCAATATGCTCACTGCTGCCACATTTAAAGCCTATGGGACTGAAAAATGTAGCCGAGAACAGTGCTTTGAACAGAGGAACAATACGTGGGCGCAGTGAGGAAAGGTGTGAGACTCAAGGGTCCCTATTCTAGTTTTGTGGGGTCCCAGCAGTCAGGCAAATATCACCTACGCACAGGTGATGAATGTCTATTGGGAAAACCCTTTTGGTAAACCAAGAGATGGGTAAGTAATTTGGAGAATAAAGGAGTTCTGGCCCCTATTTTCCAGTAATGGAAACTTTCAAGTGTTCTCACAGTTCTGAAATGAGTGTGTTGGTAAATCTACTTGTAAAAAGGTCAAGCCTTGCTTACAATATGTATACAGCATATGCCACACATCATAATGAACCCAGTAATAGGATGTATTTTAGTATCCGCTGCTACCAGCCTGTCAACCTGCAGTGCAGTGACCTGATGTGGAAACTTTCCACCTCTGCATTACATTCCTGTTCCCTCAGGACATTCATTCCTCTCATGTAGCACATATGTGTCTCCCTGCTGATCTGGGTGAAGGGACGGGTAAAATGCTGGGTGCTCATGCTTCTCGGGTGTTTGCATGAGTTATTTCCGTGCCTAATTGTGACATTTCGCCACTGAAAGTGTGAGTGTAGGAAAACAGTTTGTACTATATTTTGCATAAAATATTTCTTATATAACAAAAAGGTCAAATAACCAAAAATAACATGTGGTACTAAGATGTGACATATCACCAATAGAAGAATAGCAAACCCAAGATTAATTAAAATTAATACATAATTTTATTGACACATAAATAAAAAATGAGATATTTGTTAAAAAGACATGTGTCTGATAGAAATGCACTCTAAAGGCGACATGTATGATTTCTGGCGCCCAGGCGCCTTTTTTGCGCACATTTGTAGCATAGAATGCGCCTGAATCTATGAACCTGTTCTACTGCAGCTCATAGATTTAGCGCTTTCTAGCTACAAAGCGACACTTCTGGCTCAGGTATACCACTTTTAAAGTGGTCTACCTGTTCCAGCAGTAATGCGCCTGGATTTGCTGTACGGAAGCTATAAATATGAGGCTTCGTACGGTTGTAGTGTGACACGCCTTCAGCACACCCCCTGATCTCATCCGCATTACAAAGTGCCGTGGGTGCTTTGTAATGCGCCTGATATTGGAGTGCGCCTGTTTAAAAACATAGAGGTTTTGGGCTGAAAAGACGCCAGACTTCTGGCACAGTTTATACATGTCGCCCTAAGTGTGCACTCTGAAAAGAATAGTACAGTGTGGTATCCCCAATCTACTGAAATATCCATAAAACAAAATCATCACTCTACTGTATTGTATGTAAAGGATATATAACTAATTCTAAAGTTCTATGTGCATGATTATGAAGTACAAATACTATAACTGCATGTAGTAAATAAATCATATATGCTATATATATTGCAACTTAGCAATAGTACGTGATCTGAAAAAACAAATTCAAGAAGTAAACTAGGTGGCAGAAGAAAACGTTAAACTCCCACCCGTGTTTCACTTGTGCTTGTAACCCCCCTCAGCCTCTTGGAAAAAACTGATGCAGGTGGTACTTTTAGGCTTCGTTCACACGGCTTATTGGTGGCGTAATTGCGGTGACGGATTTCGCCCCACAATTACGCCGGCAGCCGTGCAGCGGGGTGGGGGTGGGGGCGACAGCTCGCCGGCCCCATAGACTGTCATTATCTACGGCGTGTACACGGCGTAAATAATGTGCATGTCACTTTCTCCCCCCGCGGCAGAATTCGCCGAGTGGGGAGGAGAGACGGAATCCACAGTTCTCTATGAGAACTGTGGATCACCGTAGTTACTGGGACGGATTGGAGCCGTACTGCAGCGCAAATACGGCGCGCAGTACGGCTCCAATCAGTCCCAGAATAAGCCGTGTGAACGGTCCCTTACGAGTCTGCCCTAAGTGCTATGTGTTCATGGAAAAATAGTAGGTCGAGGGATGGGAAGGGGCTCTCCAGGACATATGTGTGTCTGTACATATTTATGTGTGTGTGTGTGTGTGTGTGTGTGTGTGTGTGTGTGTGTGTATATATATTTATATATATATATATATATATATATATATATATATTCAACTTATACAGACTGGTGTGATGACATAATCACACTAACCTATAATCACAATGGGGTGCTGGGACTTCTGAGTCTCCCTCACCTAATTGCAGCACAAATACAGGTAGTAAACATAAAAGGTCTAAAGATATATGTCCCCCTCACCTGAATGATACCTTTTAAGTAAGAAAAAATAATAATAAAAAAATATATAAAAATATAACACAAAGCGCTAAGTATAAAACCACTAAATAATGGTCATAGAGGGCGACATGAATGAATTCTGGCGGTTAAACGCCACTTGAATGCGCATGATAATAGTGTAGAACGTGCCCGAATCTATGATCCTGTCGCCGGTGGCTTCATAAATCTTCATAAATCTACGGTTCTATTCTTAGTTTTTGTTCGCGACGCCATTTGTATGTGCATTATTAGGCGCATTACTGCGCAAGATATTGGTCTGGAGTAGAGCTGTGCGAACAGTAAAAAGTTTGAGCCTGATCTCAGGTGGGGGGGGGGGGGGTGCGGGCGGCGGGGTGTACTAGAACTGTAGTGAAGCAATAGATTTCTCTCTTCGCTACGGCATTTCAAAATCAATAAAAGAGCAAAAACCTTTAACACCTTGTCTGGTCTAACAACACTCAACGCATTTCTCGTCTGCACCAGCGCTAAATCAGGAGAACATGATACAGAAAAGACCGGGAAAGATCGTACATTTAAAATACAGACTGAGCTCTGATTGGTCAAGCTATTCCTGCAATCGCTACGTGAGTGACAAGGAAACCATTATTTCCTATGGGAGTTTGTGTAGCCAGTCAGCACCAAGGCGGTACAATTCAAAAGACATCACCTAGAATAAAGCTAATCGGTGATTGCACAGAAAAAGAGGGGCTTGGCCGTTTTAACCAGTGAGGAAACAAGCTACTCGTGAAACATAGGGCGACATGGATGAATGGGGCTGCGCCAGATATCCAGCGCGGACCCGTTCAAATCGCCCGCACACGGGAGGCGGGGCGCACTAGAACCGTACGAAGCTACACATTTCTAGGTGCAGTACAGTCATAAAGCAGGCGCATTCTATGCCTCTATTATGTGCATGAAATTTGCCGTTCAAACTGCAAATTTCATGCATGTCGCCCAATATGCTATGTGAGAATTTCAACCAATCCGGATACGAGCTACTCGTTTCACTATATTCTATGGGGATACTTATTAGATCTCTATTGGTTAAAAAAAGAGAGGCAAATTCGTATCAACCAATAGAAAATGGAGCTACAAAAACTACATGTTAGTCTATGGCATCAAGAAGAGCCAGCACAAACCGAGTTACGATCCCCATTATACTCTATGGAGAGAGGAGCTCATCCTCCAATTGAAATGAAAGGGGGCTCATCTGGAAGAGCCAATCAGGCTTTGAGAGGCTGTCTCCATTAAGTTCTATGGAGAGAAGAGCTCACTCTCTGATTGGCTTTCTCTGCCGGGCCCCTTCTCGTTTGAACCAATCAGGAGGCCCCTGTTGGTAGATATATAGAGCACCTGTTAGTAGGTAAACCCCCTGTATATACAGCCCCCTATGGGTATATATGCTCCCTGATGGTATATATAGCCTCTTGTAGGTGTAGAAATTACTCGTAGGAATACAGAGGCCACTGTAAGTATATATTCCTCACCCCTGTAGATATATATACTCCCTGTAGGTATATACATGCCCCCTGTAACCATATACTGCCACCCTGTAGCCGTATATTGCCACCGATAACCATATAAATGCTCCTTGTAGGTATCTACATGCCTCCTGTAGCCATATACTATCCCCTATAGGTCTATACATGCCCCCTGTGGGTATATACATGCCCCCTATAGCTGTACACTGCTCCCTGTATGTGTATGCTGCCCTGTGTAGGTATATACATGCCACCTATAGCTGTACACTGCCCCCTGTAGGTGTATACCTAATATACTGCCCCCTGTAGTTAAATCTATGTCCCCTGTAGCCATATACTGCCCACTGTAGCCCTATACTGCCCCATGTAGTTATATACATGCCCCCTGTGCCATAAACTGACCACTTTAATTACAGACATGCCCCCTGTTCTTTTAAAATAAAAAAAATTAGTTACTCACCTTTTCACTTTCCCTCACTGTGCAGCTCGCAAGCTCCCGGCGTCTCCTAGGCCTGGGACTAGGCGGCGTGATCAGCACATTGTGCCGTCTGCGCTGCTTACTTTCTTATGCGGTAGACCTCTGGGCCCGCTGCTGCATAGAACGGGGCCCAGAGGGAGACTTCTGGCATTCCAGTGGCACCCGAACTCTGCGGCAGTGGGCCCCGAGACCTACGACGCACCAAAGTAAGCAGCGATCACGCCGCCTGCGCTGCTCGGTGTGGATGTGTCAGACTCGGGGCCCACCGGAGGATCTTTTGGCCCTCTGCTGGGCCAGTCCGACACTGGTCTTACTGCTAAATAGTTTTTATACATGAGGCCCTATATTTATTGTAGATATATTAATGAAGTTGCTACTTTCATTTTTCACATTTTCAATGAAATGAAGGTATATTGCAAGTAAAGTCCATTTCTGTGGGAGTTGAGTGTAGAGTCTGCTGTCAGCACTGGGTAAGAATAAGTGATAAATGCAGAGGTCACAGGCTGGGAGCATGGCCAGAGATGGGCTTGAACACATGTTGATATTTTCCGCACAGACTGTAATGTGCCATAGGCAGAGACTTACTATGTGTCCGTGGCGTCACTGTAAGGAAAACTATTTGACATGTGATCAGATGTGGTATCTGAGGACAGACTGATTGCTACTCACAAAACCAGTAGACTAACTTAGCAGTGTGTGCTTATCCTTAGCAGTGTGTCATCAGACCGGGGTAGGTCATTATGCACACACTGCTGCAATTATTTTAAGGTTTAACCAGAAAAGGCTTATTTATTATACAGTAAGAAATGATGCACTCTTCTATCTGTATCAATTCCTTTTTGTTTTTCAAGAGCTCTACATGTAATGTTTGAATGAAAATCTTTAGGGCATGTTCACACAGTGTTTTTGGCGACTTGAAATCAGGTTTTGAA
>JAODAL010056953.1:0-22971 GCA_025379985.1 Phyllomedusa bahiana
AGAGAGGACTAAACCCACAATCACTGCATGCACCTCACTAAGACATGTAAGAGCAGTACAGGACATGTAGTATCTTACTGTACTGTAGAGAGGTACTCCAAGACCAACAATCACTGCATGCACCTCAATACTACATGGAAGAGCAGTACAGGACATGTAGTACCACACTGTACTGTAGAGAGGTGCTATAGACCCCCAATCACTGCATGCACTGCACTAATACATGTAAGAGCAGTACACGACATTTAGTACTGCACTGTACTGTACAGAGGAGCTTCTAGACCGCCACTCACTGCATGCACCTCACTAATACATGTAAGAGCAGTACAGGACATGTAGTACTGCACTGTACTGTACAGAGGCGTTTCTAGGCTGCCAATCACTGCATGCACCTCACTAATACATGAAAACGCAGTACAGGACATGTACCACCGTACTGTACTGTATAGAGGCAGTACTAGACCACCAATCACTTCATGCACCTAACTAATACATGTAAGAGCAGTACAGGACATGTAATACCGCACTGTACTGTAGAAAGGCGCTACTAGACCGCCAATCACTCATTGCACTGCACTAATACATGTAAGAGCAGTACAGGACATGTACTACCGCATTGTACTCTAGAGAGGCACTGCTAGACCGCCAGTCACTCCCTGCACTTCACAAATACAGGGGTTTTACAAGTAAAATGTGTATGATAATTTGTTGGATCTTCCATCAATCACATGAGCCAAAGTTCAGCAGTGTCTGTAACATTGTTCGGTGAGTGTGGTTTCAATATACAATGTCTCAGAAAAATTCCATGGTATGGAGGAAATATTGTATCCTGTGTGTATTTTAACTTAGAGGACCAGTGAACTGCATAACTCCTTTACTCTTACTCTGTACTCTTATATAATTATTTCCTTAATGATTTACAGTCAAATTAAGATCATAATTTCTGCCTAATAGATAATTTTATATTGACTCTTCTGGGTGATTTTTGTTAAAAACATTAATATAATCCATTTATTTTACTTTATCTTGCTTGTATAGCACCAATGTAGCATGACAAAGAGCTTTAACACACACATTAGGGCTGTTTTCATGAGAAACCAGTGAACCTATGGCTATGGTTTTTGGGGTATGAATAGAAACTTGAGTACCCAGAGGAAACTCACCATCAGAGCTAGAAAATATAAATTCCATGTAGATGTTGACCAGATTGGAGTTAAGTAGCTTAGTGCTGTAAGTCAACAGTGCTAGCCATTGATCCATCATACTGCCCAAAGTAGCAGTTGTACCATGACCCTGGTGACTGAGGGGGGCTGATGGTTGATGGTTCCTCACTTAACTCTAATTGAAAGCACGAATGGGCACCAAGGGGTCAAATAACGACTTGCCTCTCATGTAAGCTTCATCCACAAGATATACTTGTAAACAGAAATAGATCCTCACTCTCTTCGATAGTGGTGCTCAGCCCAAAAGATATAACAAGCTGAATCCAAACGTACATAGAAGGAAATAGGGCGGCACTCACCACTTCGTTTATTCACAATCCTTTATTCAAAGATAGCGGTATAGATTGGGCCGGGATTCATGGCTGCAAAACGCCCTTTATTTAAAATAATCAGGGAACATTTGTATTCAGTAAAGACAAGAAAGGGGGCCCCAAGATTTTTGAACCATTTGAGTGAAGTTCATAATAATGATATATCAGTGATCTCATTTGCAGGCATTCAGAGGATTTTTGTACCTGTAAATGGAGGTGATCGTCATACCGTGCGAAGCACAATGGATCTTGCGTACTGAGGCTCTGGGTGTTCTGGGACTTAATGATAGGAATGACCTATCTTCGTTTTTATAAATATTCGTGTTAAGTGTATTGTGATATTTTGTAAAAGGTTTTATGTGATTTTGTTACATCCGTGTTGATTCATTGTTGCCGTAATCTGTGTGACATGTGGCAATGAGGAAGTTCTTAAGGCGATACCTCGTCACTTCCTGTTATGCCTTGAGAAAGCGCACATTGCGCGAAACGATCGTAGGCGTTCTGCAGCCATGAAACCCGGTCCTATGTATACCGCTATTTTGGAATAAAGGATTGTGTATAAACAAAGTGGTGAGTGCCGCCCTATCTTTCTTCTATGTACGTTTGGGTTCCTCACTTAAGTAGACACCACTATTATAAATTCCACATGGTAAAAGGAGACCTGCTACAGATTTTACATAGGAGCAAACTACAGATCAAGAACTTTGTTTTAGCGTGTCTATAACATTTTTTATATCAATGGGGCAGATTAGTAAAAAAAAAAATATATAGTTATGCATATGGAAATTAAATTAGAAAGAAATATTTAATTGTAAATTAAGAATATGAAAACCATTTTAGATATGCTCATATATATATATACATATATATATATATATATATATATATATATATATAAATATATATATATATATATGATTATGTTTATAGGTTCAAATTTTAAGTATACCCATTTTAGACATTTCCACAGGAATATACCATAACCATCTGACCTCTGCCACCTCTAGCACCAGCAGCTGTTTCAAATACAGAAAAAAGCAAAAGACAACTAGTCCTATAAGTGTTTACCACTTCCGAATGCAGTGTCCATGCTCCTCAGGCAGATAGATAGACATGCCGATGCCCGACTAACTGGCAACCTCCAGCAGAAGTACTGTACATTCACAATTTTTTTCAATGCAGCTTTCGAGAAACTACCTCAAGTAGGTTACCTTTGTCCTCATCTTTGTTTGTGCCACAGCTGCAATAAACAGAGAGGTGGCGACACATGCGTGGCTCTCATCATTCAATTCAATGGGAGTGAACGTTTACTTCAGGCATCCTCAAACTGCGGTCCTCCAGCTGTTGGGAAACTACAACTCCTATCATGCATTTATATAATCTATAACAGTGGGAATGATGGGAGTTGTAGTTTCCCAACAGCTGGAGGACCACAATTTGAGGATGCCTGGTTTACTTTCTAAGTTGTACTTGGAATTCCCCTTTAAGTGAATCCAGAGATATGCCAGAAATCTCTGACTGGGGAATACTTCTTTGAAGTTGCATAACAGATTTCGGCCAAGTGTAGTGTTGAAACGAAGGCCTTCCATGGGTCACTAAATAATACCATATCTTCTTCCTTACTTCTGTGTTAATAGTTAGGAATTTAGGGATATAATGTCATCAGAATCTTTCTGTCAAGAAACTTTAAAGGGGTATTCCTATTTCATTGATTAGCTTTTAACATGTAGGCCAAGGTAAATAAAGACTATTGCCAAATACATAGCTGTACTGATTTTGCTTCCTATCATCATTAGAGCAGTTGTTATTTCCTAATTGACCAGGATGGTGACATCACTACTTGCTGTATCTTATCAGCAGCACGGGAGGTTGTTTATCTTTTTTTACTGACAAACTTTTACCCCTTAGAGCTTTGTAGCCTTCTGCCTTGAAATTAAAACCCCTCTATCAACAATGTCCCTCTAACAGGCTCAGCTAGGACTAGCAGAGCTGATATGTATATCATGGCTATAGAACCACCCACAGCCTCAACAGGGAGTGGGAACCTGGGGCTGGCTGTAAAGAGCGGGCTCTGTGAAACTTATTTATGCCAGCATAGACATTAGATATTAAATTATAGTTTTCATATTCTGATTTAAACAATGGGTCTTTTTAATATTTTGAGTCTCCTCTCATATCTGTACAGGATATCTTTTATCATCCGGAAGAGCAAGCTTTGGTAGTTCTATTTTCCTCCTGCTGTAGTACTCTATTTTTTCTGTATAAATAGTGCACTGCTTCCCACTACTTTCCTCTTGGCTGTCCTATTTGGCAGCAAAATTGTCATCTGCTTTATGACAGACTCAATAATCCTCAAGGGTTCGGAGTCTGTTCTGAGGTCACTACAGGTTTCTTTGAATAATATTTTTTTCTTAATATTACACTTGCTTTATTTTTACTCCAGTTGGGTTCAGAATTCTTTGATTCATTTCTTAATATATCTTTAGAGTAACCATTGCTTTATTTTTCCGGTGCTGAGCTCCAAATGTATAGACACAGGGGGAGATTTATTAGGACTGGCATGTCGTATACCAGTCTTACACTAAAATAAATTAAAGTAGACTGAGGGATGCATGCCTCTTAATAAATTTAGCACATTTTGGACGGTTCTGAGGATAGAATATTACATCTATGCCTGGTAGGAGCAAGCTAGCTATGCACTGCACCAATTTGCACCATTTTCTGCCTTTAATAGTGATAAATATATTGGAAACTTACTGGTCCCTGTATAAGTAATAAGCACTAAGGGCAACATGTATGATTTTTGACGCCTAGGTGTCATTTTTTTGCATGCATTAGTACATAGAATGCGCCTGAATTTATGAACCTGTTCTACTGCTGGTCATAGAGTTAGCACTTTCTAGCTACAAAATTACACTTCTGGCTCAGGTAAACCTCTTTCAGACTATAAACAACAGCTATGGAGATAGAACACAAGAATATACATCACTTTATCATCTGCAGCCCTGAGTGGTAGTTTGGACATACCAGTGATGCTACTGAAGGCTTGGACAGGAGAGGATGGTTAACATGCTTCCATTCAGCATGTGTCCAGAAGAAAATTGCTGCTGAGGAGATGACTCAATGAAGTCAGCAGGGTCAGGTGATAGGCTTATGGTAGCCTTCATGGGACATACTTAGAATTACATGTTAGCTAACAGGTTGCACAAACAGCCACTAAATGGATCTGTTGTAACTGAAAAACAACAATACAATATATGAGCATAAGAAATACAGCTGACACATGATACCCCCATTTCAAAATCAAGTGGTGCCAATAGATTGCTGTGGTAGCCAGGGGCCTAATAATGCCTCCTCTGATCTACAGTTTATACTCTCTGTCATAGGCTGGGAGGCCTAATAGGATGCTTATCAGTTAAGCATTGATAATTAATAACACACTGCAATATAGAAATATTGCAGTGTATTATATGGGTGATTAGAGGATCACACGTTCAAGTTCTCTACTGGGATAAAAAAAGTAAAACTTTTAAAATGTTTTTTGAAAAATAAAAAAGTAAGAAAGCAAAACAAGAAAAAATATTTTTTTTATTGTGCAAAAATATTAAAACTGTATTACTTAACATTACCATAATTATAACAACCCACAGAAATAAAGTTATTGCGATTGTTAAGCTTCAGATTTAGGTCAAAGTTAAATTTTATTTAGGTCACCCAGAATCAAATTTTGGTGAAATTTGGCAATAAAAATACTCTACCTCTGATATTAGGGAATATTTTGGGCACATCAGGGGAACATGTGGGGCAGATCTGTATGACATTTGGTCAACCTCAGGGTTAGGAATAGGACTAAAGTTAGAGTTAAGATTAAGCCAACCTTAGGGTTAGAGTTAAGGTTCATCCAACTTTAAGCTTAGAGTTAAAGTTAGATTTGGAGTTAGGGCTGCAAAGCAACTGCAGCAGCCAAATACCTCTGAATGCAAAGGAACATCTAGGACATCTGTGAAACCCCAAGGTTAGGGTTAAAGTTGGTCTAATCCTCACCCTAACTCCAACTCTAACTCTAAAGTTAGGTTTAAGGTAAGGATTAGATTTAGGGTTAGATTTAAACTAGCCTTAACCCTAGTCCTGAAACTCCCAGATGTGACCCAGATGAGTCGTGGTGTTCCTATGCAGCAAGGCATTTGGCTGCTGCAGCTGCTTTCAAGAGGCCAGAAAACAAGTGCTTAATTCTATCTCTACAGACTTTAACGAAATTTGGTTTTGGAACATCCCAGATATGAAAACTGTAACAACTTTGGCTAAACTGCTCTGAAACCGAACATAAAGCTTTACGAGCAACAAGAATTGTTACTAAATAAATGCCATGAAAACATAACCAGTAGAATGGTGATGAGATGACTACTTTTTCTCCTTCTTAAAAAAAAATTATGAAACTTAAACAATTCATTATATATACCTCAAAATATTGACATTAAAAAATTCAACTCACCATACAAAAAATAGACCCTCACAAAGTAATTTTGTGGAAAAACTAAAAAAACTAAAAAAATTTATGACTTTCAAAATGAGAAGATGATAAAATAAAAATTAAATGGGATGTATCGCTTCATCAGTCGGCTGTTCTCTTGAAGCTTGTTCCTCTCATTTCCTGAAATTCAGGGGCGTTTTCTTCCCCTCCCAGCTGGGCGTTTCTTAACTGAAAAGGGATGACATCATCCCCCTTCACTGTTCATGGCTGGCTCCATGTGTGGTGTCCCCCCCTCCACATGTCACTGTCCTCTCACTATGCAGTCTTATTTTTTGTAAGAGCTGTTTTACATAACTGCATTCAGGGCTAAACAGTCTTCCATGAACTTAGGGACGGGTCTCTCACAGCTGGACGGTTGCTACAGTTGAATCCAGTCAGATCCATCTCCCTTCATGTTTACATAAAGCACCAACACGCAGGAGCATTAAGGCACTGTGGCACAATTCTCCTGTTTTCTGATTATAGAGATAGCTGCAGTGTCAATGAGGAGACAGCTAACTGCATAGAGTGAAATTGTTAACGGCCCCTAATTCTGAGTGAGAGGCAGGAATGCAAGCTCCGTGAATACAGCCGTCCGGGGGCTGAACAGAATGTAAATTTTTAGAGCCCTCAGTTAATGAAATGCAAGGAGGAGGGATCCGACCAGCACTGGAGAAGTTTGTTTACAGAAATAGAAGATAAGGAAGACTGTGAGAACAAAACAGTTTTGCTAATGACATCCAATTGCAAAGTTGCTTGTTTTTACTGTCCCCTTATTCTGAAGACCATTTAATGAAATGATACAACCCCTTTAAAGCTCAAAATATTTTAACTAGACGGAATTATTCATTACAACATTAGTGGGGACTGAAGTGACCCTTATGACATGCCTGGTAGATTGAGAACACTTTAATAGGATATTGCATGAAGTTGTTTGATGAAATGCTGTGGAAAATGATTTTCACCATTTTTTTTTGTTATGAAATGCTCTGAAGTGGGTTTTGTATTTTACTGAGTGAAAGTTATATATGTGCTATTATTATGATTTAAAGAATGCTAACAGCTAATGTCTAAGTGATCTTTTTTCCCACTGCGTTACTTACTGCTGCTTAGTGCAATAAGTAAAAAGGGAAAAGAGCTGAAGAGCTTCACAGCGTTCTCTGTTGGATGTAATCATCCTCATTTAACATGCAACTCAGAAGAGCCTTGCCATGTAAAAAGGACTTAAGCAAAATCTGTTAAGTTCATCTACAGACAGCTGTTTTGGGGTATTTGCCCCTATTCAGTGCAGAGTAAAAAATTTACTAATAGTCTGCGTGAGGGCGAGTTCCTTGAGGAAAAAACTACACCCAAATTTTGGGGGGTTGTGGAGCTTTGCAGCTCTTTCCCTGAAATTTTTTCTTTAGCAAAAAAACCCGGGTAAAGTGCAAAAGGGGAATAAATCCTCATACCAACCAATTTATTGGTGGCTCTCCCCAAGGAGAGATATTACCCCCTTCTAGTGCAATTTATGTATTTTTATGTATTGTCATATACAAATCTAATAATTCATCAGACTTTGCCTAAAAATATCAGTATACATATTCTGGTATACAGAGACTATTATATTACATTGTAAGATAAAATGATAAAAATCTTATTTAGTCTTTTTTTGGCAATGGAATGAAATAAATCAATATCTATTTTCAAGTCGCTTCTGGGAAATCAGCAAGAAGTGTTATATCGGTGTAAAGATGCCTTGTGGTCAAATAAAAATAGCAATCACATTTCTATTAGTGCCTTGCAATAGGTAAAATATGACTAAAATATAAGCTTGTAACAAATATGTGACTGAAAAATGTGTAAAGGGGGCCTTCCCAAATGTTATTGCAGGAGGGATTGCAGCCTTTTTCGCGCCGTATGCGCTGAAATCGGCGGAATCCGTCCCAGCCATTACGGTAACCACATTCTCATAGAGCTATGGACCCGTTCCTCTCCCCTGCACAATACCCGGGGGGGGGGGAAAGGGGACATGTCCCAATTATTTACGGCATGTACGCGCCATGAATAATGAATGTCTATGGGGCCGGCGAACTGCCGGCCCCCCACCTCCGCTGCACGGCAGCCGGTAGTGTTGAGCGAATATTATCGACAAAGTTGAAATGGGGGCACAGTTTTTATGTTGATCGAATTTTTAGACTGCGAAAATTTAGGTTAAAATCGTGCTTCATCTTTTAATTCGCGCCATTTTCGGCATTCCCCTGTCATTTTTGGCGGCCAGTAAATCAGTTTTCAAAATAGAGCAGGGTTTAGATGGGTGGACGTCATGACTGGGATGTGTATGTTGGGTTGGCTGGAAAAATCACATGCCCCTGTTTTCATAAAACCCCTTCCTGTTCATGATCAGTGTTTTCAGGTCTCATAGCAGTTTAGGATTTTCCGTTGCTGTGTCCAAACACTCAGCAAAATTTTTCTATTTCTTCACAGGAAAAAAGCTCTACTTTTACTGTATCCTTACAACTTTTTAGATCAGAGATTGGAAGTTTTTATTAAATTGGTAGAGAATTTAAAAGGGAGCATTACCGCTGTAAGTCCCCGGGGGGGGAGGGGGGGGGGGGGGGGCCGCGGTAAACACAGCAACTTTTAAAAAAGAATACGGGTTTAAGGTTCAAAGACTTAGTGTAGACATTGCACTGCAATAGCTTTTTTAAAACAGTTTTTTTTTGAAAAATTTCCTGGATATTGGGAGCCTGAATTGTTTTTAAAACAATTTTTCAGTAACTGCAGGTCTCTTTGTTAGGTAAAAAAAACTCCACTTTTTTTTTCAGATACATTTCAGATAGGTGTTCTTTTTCAATTTTGCCCTTTCCCAGCTTGTTGATGACCCACCTTGCAGTTAAAAATTTGAATACAGAAATTTTTTGTATTCCCCACGGGAAAGTGATAGGTGAAAAAAAATCCCCTTTTATTATCAGAATACTTTTCAGATACGTTTTTTTCACTTTGGCGCAGGCCAGTTTTGTTGATAGATTATTTGACTTAAATGTGAATACAGCAATTTTGTATCCCCCAAGTGAATTGATGGTGCCAAAAAATTCCTTTTATTACCAATACATTACGGGATACTGTTTTTTACTTTGGGGGCAACAGTTTGTGCATTGAGGCACCTTGCACTTAAATGTAAATCACCCAATTTTGTAGTCCCCACAGGAAAATTTGAAGGTGCCAAAAATACCTTTTATTACCCGAATACATTTCAGATACGTGTTTTTTCCTTTGGCGCGGCCCCAGCTTTGTTTATAGATCTACTTTGCAGTTAAATTTGAATACAGAAATTTTTGTGTCACCAAGGGTGAATTGATAGGTCCAAAAAATACCTTTTTTTTTACCAAATAATTACAATACGTTTTTTTTTTCACTTTGGGCCAGGCCCTTTTTTGATAGATCTACTTTGCATTTAAAATTTGAATACAGAAATTTTGTAGTCCCCCACGGTGAATTAAATCCCAAAAATACCTTTTAATATCCGTTTAAATTTCAGACAGGTGTTTTTTTCACTTTTGGTTAGTCAAGCTTGTTGATAAAACATTTGCATTTAAATTTAAATCCAGCAATTTTTTTTTGTTTTGAGGGATTTGAGAATAGCTGTGATTTGCCATCTGTTAGTAAGAGCCTTTCCAAAACTCTTCCATACCTTCTCAACTTTTTATTTTTCTAAAACATGGAGTGAAAATTAGGTGGAAAACGAGAAAGAGGGGGGTAGGACATGGAGGTAGAGGTCGAGGAAGGGGCTCCCTTCCGGGGCGAAAACGCATGCCAGCGGATCGTCATGGAGGAATCAGGCTGTCATGCTGGGTCAGGGCCTGTGAATCTCTACGAACACGTCCCAATCTGCCTTCAGTGGTTAATGAAAACCCGCATCCGGGGTCTTACTCCTCTCCTCCCAGTCACGGCCCCAAAAGCGTCATCAGCTCATCAGCATCCCCTCCCCATGAAGCAGCCCAAATGTCAATCGTGTACCCCCCACTGTGGATAATCCATTTTTGAAAAACCCTTTATGACAAAAGCGGTTGGGGAGAAGATTTAAAAGATAAAAAAAGGCCCAAAAAAGGGGTTTTTTCTCTGTCTACCCCCAATTATGATGCCATCAGAGGAGGAAAGGGAAAAGGGGCAATCGGGCAAAAATCCCGGGCGGTCGGGAACGGGGTTGCTCCCTCTTTTTTTGTGCCCGCGCCCCGGATGCAGAATGTAGGACGACAATCCCTGTGTTTTGATGTGATGATGACATTGGGATCCATGGTCTTTTCAGCAGATTTGCTTGCGAGCGCTTAAACACTGGATGAGGAGGGGGAAAACATGGGGTAGTGTCGTATGGGATCCGCCCAAAAAGGGAGGGGGGTGCAGAATTCCCCTGAATTTTATTCCGCCAGCCACGGTCAGCCAAACCCCGCTCCTGCTTTTCGCCCCAAAAAAGGCCAGGACCCTCAAGCCTGGGCCTTTTTTGGCAAGGCCCCCTGATTACCCAGCGATGTCTATGCCGCCTTTTCCGTAAACGCTAAGTGAGGGAAGAACCTTAGGGGGTTAACCACCACCAAATGTTATTTCCATGAAACGAATCATGAGTTGAAAAGGGGCAACACTTGGCAAAAAAGGCGCCCACGCCGGGCCTCCAAACCCCTGTCCACCTCTGTCTCCTCCGCCCCACCCAAGCGTTCCCCTGCCCATGTCTTCAGAGTCATGTCGGGGTCGCCTCCGCTTCACCTCCACCGTCGCCCCAGTACGACCCCACCAAATAACCCATCCTTCCCCCTTTTCCTCCCGCCCCGTTTATGACCTGCACACCGTTTTTAGCAGCGAGTCTAGAGCCCGCCTTCTGTTTCCCGGTTTGGGGGCAGAAGAAAAAAACTTTAACCAAAACCATCCCAAAGCCAAAAGCCCGAATGGGCATTGCCCGGCTTTTGGCCTTTGGGAAAAGTTCCTTTTTCCCTTGGGGGACCAGATGGGTTCCCCCCACGTCATGGCCCCTTTCCTCCCCAATACCGATGCAGAGCGGGCATTCTTGCCAAAAAAGCTGTCCCCCGCCCGGCCAGCCCCGTTCATCTAAAAAATTTTAAAGGGGTGTTCATTGTGGCCGGAAAAGTCCATTGACCACCGACACATGGATGTAAGCACGCCCAAGGCCGCTATATCTTTACGCTCATGGGGGGAAAGCTGGGTGGGTTTGGGGGGGACGTGGCTCTCAGGCTCAGCGCACGCTCTTCAAAAACCCCAGGGATGGTGCCGGGTTGTTTCCCCCAACGTCCACTGGTGGCATCGCGTGCCCAGAAAAAAACCAGGCCGTGTTATAATTAATCTGTCTTGGAGACTGTCCACACACAGGTCAGGAGCCGTGGACGGCTCTCCGCAACTATACCGAGCACGGCTGGGTGACAAGAACCTTGTGCCAGGCAAGGTGGTGTGCGATAACGGGCGAAATCTGCTGGCCGCCCTTAAGATCGGTAGGCTGGAGCACATCCCTTGCCTGGCACATGTCATGTACCTTGTCGTCCAGAAATTTCTAAAGAGCTACTGGGTCTGGACTGCCTGCTGGGGAAAGGCCGAAGTCTAAGTTCGCACTTCCGCCGTTCGCACCCTGCTTCGTCCCGCCTGGCTGCGTTGCAGCGTCAGCTCGGCCTCCCCGTAAACCGTCTCATTGTTGACGGGGCAAAAACGCTGGAATTCCACCCCCCAACTTGCTCCAAAGTGATTGTGGCAGCAGCGCAATGCCATTACGCAGTACGAAGTGATACATGGCCTGAAAAGCCAGCGGTGCGGACCTTGGGTGTTGAGCCAAACCGAGAGTGGAGGCAGGTGAAAGAGCTCTGCACCATCCTTGCCAGTTTTGAAGAAGCCACCAAATTGGTCAGTGCGGACATGCCTTGTCAGCATGAGCATTGTGGTGATCTTAGTTTGGAACGATCGTTGGACACTCTGAAACAACAGGTCCCGCCAGCGACGGAGGGGAGAGGGGACACAGATGCGGCACGGAGCCTTTCTCTCCGTCAAAACCCAAACAAGGCCCAAACAGTTTCACAATTTCATCGGTCTTCATTAGGCAGTGGTTCGGGGTCCAGCTAGTGCAAGGTGGCGCATCAGCTCTCAGGGTGCTTCATCTCGCAAGTCGGGCTGTTTTTGAAGCGGTCCCGGGAGGAAGGGGAGGAGGGGAGGAGGAGGTATTCCTAGAAACCGACGTTACGACGTCAATGCCTTGGGAAAAGGGGTTTGGCGCAAATTTTGAGGCGGGGAGGAAATGGGAAGATAGTTTGCTATCCCCCTCGACCCAAAAGGTTTGGGGAAATCAAGGCCCAAATCTCTCCACATGGTGCTTGGTGCTCCTTTTTCCTCCAAATGCCCTGCATTAAAGGCCATAAAAATGACAACAGTTACTGGGTGGCCAACCCCCCTGGACCCCCGGTAAAAAACAAAAATCAGCATTTTCCCTTTCCCCCCCACCCAAATAGAGAGTAAATTGCAGGAAATGGGACCTTGTGATTGATCAACTGGAGACATCGTTGCGTTGCTTCACTTCCCCCAAATTCACGGTGGAACAAAATCAGCGACTGCAGCAGTAGAGCCCCAAGTAGCCGTGCGCAGCAGGCAAGGGGTGGCAGGCCAAATGGGTGCCCTCTGGCAATCTTTTTTTACCACCTCACCAAGGATGCAATGCGGGGACCACCCAACACACATAACCATTTTAAGATCATGGTGCACGACTTTCTGCGCTCAAACACCGATGTTTTTGTATGGCCCGGGGCCCCAATAAAAACCTGGGTACCCCAAATGGACGAATGGCCGGAGCTCGCTTCCACGTCAAGAGGTGTTTCCTGCCCAGAGCCAGTGTCATATCTGAGGGGGGACCTTCGCACAGCTGAGGAGTCATTCAGCCAAACGCACCGGCTTTCCACAATAATGTGGATCGTTTGACTTTATCAAGATGAAAGGCATGGATCTCGATGTGTTGTGGCCCAATTGCGGGGCCCCCGATTGTGGGTCTACTCACATTCCTCTTCAAACAGAATGGCCTCTGAAACTTTTTTTTTAAATGTCATTTCTTACTGCAATTTTTATTCTTTTTTCCCAAAACAGTTCTTTTTGCTGGTTTTGCTGTGAGGAGACTTTTTAAAAAGGGGGTTTCATGCAAACCGTATTCCATTTACTCCTTTATCTTTAGAATTTTTTCGAATTTAAATGGTTTTGGGTCTTTGCTGTGAGATACAGCTATAATTATGGTCCTTTTGGAAAAGAAATGTGGCTTTTTAAATGGGTTTCTCCCCACAATTTTTTAAAAGTGGGTGAGAAGTTATTTATAATTTTTTGGGGGATGTTGCTGTGAGAAACAGCAATACTACAGGTCCTTTAAAAAAATGTTGTTTCTAACAGACATTTTTTTTTTTTCACAAAAGTCCAAAGTGGCTCAAAGGGGCCATGCTTTGAATTTTTGGGGGCATTTTGCTGTGCATGCAGCTTTACACAGACCCATTTAAAAAAATGTTGTTTCTAACGGAATTTGTTTTCACAATTTTCAAAGTGGCTCAAGGGGATGGTGTGTCAGAAACGGGGAAAGGTAGGACATTTTAATGGACACATTTTGCAAAATGTTTTTTTTTGCAAGATTTTAAAATAGATCAATCCCGTATTTGAGACAACCATTTAAAATACAAATTAAAAAGGAAACAAAGAAATGGTGGGATTTCCCTCCTATTTTAAAAATGGTTTTTTTTAAATTAAAATAGTAAAAAAAACTTTTATGTAAAAATACTGGTAAAAAAAAAAAATTCCCCTGAATTGTATAAGGGGGTACAGCAAAAATTGCCAGATGTAGGTTTTTTTCAGGGACATGGAGTAGGAGGCCGTACGAGAACAAAGTACAGAACAATTTCCTCCAGACGTTGAAGTAAAATGAAAAAAGAATGCCAAGAAAAAGGCACCTGGGGGAACAGGAGCGTTAACCCCCAAAATTTCCAAGTGAAGCTAAATTGGACCGCACTCATACGGAGGGGCAAGCGCTACCAGGACAGGGACAGTATATGTCCAGTGAAACTAAAATGGTGGTTGAAAGACTCCATTTCCGGCACTTTTTAATCTGGGGTCATGCAGGTTTGGGGCTCATGCTGTGGTCCAGGACAGGTATAGTGAAGGTCCAGTTCAACTAACTTGGTGGGTCAAAGACCCTTTCCGGAAACTTTTTAAATGTGGGGGTCATGCAGGTTTTGGGGGCCTCATGCTGCGTTCCAGGACAGGGATATTCAATGTCCAGTTCAAGTAAATGAGGGGTTCAAATCATACTGCCTTCTGGCACTTTTTAATTTGTGGCTGGGTCATGCTGGTGGAAGGGTCATGCTGTGGTGCAAGACAGGGATAGTGAAGGGTCTGTGATTTTTTTTCTGTGGCTTTTATAACCTAAGTGGTTGCCTAAGATGTAGAAACGTATCCATTTGATGTTGTGGATGTTAATTCCAGCTTCTCCAACCCTGTTTGTGTCTAAGAATGAAGGTGTTGTTGCTCTCCCATAGACTTTAATGGTCATCGATCATAATCTATCATCGACCATCGAATATCTTGTCGATGATGGTCGACTATCGACCATCGACCGATGTCGATGGCCAACGTAATCGCTCAACACTAGCAGCCGGCCTAATTGCGGGGCGAAATCCGTCCCGCAATTACGTCGGCAATAAGCCGTGTGAACCGGGCCTAAGATGTTTATAGGCCTAAACTGACATGGCAAGCTTTTATGTATAACAGAACTAATGTCAGACTGGCACTTCTTGGGTTCACCAGAGGGAGCATTTTTGAGGGTTTACCATTAATCTATACAAAACATATCATTTTAGTGATCAGCCCAAAATAATTTTTCCTAGCAGCCAGCAATTACCTCCAAATGAGCTTCAAATGTGCTTTATGCTGGACATTTGAGGCTCATTAAAATGTCGGCACATGGGCCTACTAGAGGCTCCTCTGGTAATCTGAAGGTGTAGTCTGGCTGAACAGACCTGTTAGTGAGTAATGTTGTCCTAGGAGAACAGATAGCAGGGCTGTGGAGTCGGAGTCGTGGAGTCGGAGTCGGTGGCCATTTTGCAGGAATCTGAGTCGTTATAAAAATCGACCGACTCCAACAATATATAATAAATTGGTACAGTTCAATGTAGTGCCAAGAACAAGAGGAAATGGGTCTTGCCCGTGCTACTGCTCTCATATCTTCAGCCTCATCAGATGAGGAGTATAATTTTTAAAAGTGTTCGGATGACATGGAACAGGCAAAGCGTTACTGCAGGGGAAAATAATCCGTTCTCATAGCAAACAGATTCACCAGATTTCAGCAAAATTTTTCACTTGCTTTCAAAGAAGTAGAAGAGTTCAACCGTTCACCAAAACTAAATGTACATGAGGCAATTCCTTTATACCCTGACATTGTTAGAGATGTTACCCATGTGGTTACCGCTTTGCCACCAACCCAAGTGAGTGTAGAGAGGCTGTTTTTTAATCTGGAAATAATGAGATCAGATTTGAGGTCATCTATGAACGAGGATCTGATGGAGACAATACTATTTCTCAGAACCAATTCATAGACTCCACAAGTGTTATTCAGGAGGTTATTGTTGAAAGCTGTTTTTTTCCCCCACTTACTGCAGCGTTTTGTATATTTACAAGTTTTTTTGTGTTCTAAAGTTGTATTACAATAAACATATTTTACACTGACAATCAAAAGGGTAACAATGTTTTGAACCTTTGACTTTCCATATCTCACCATCCACTACAGTTCTAAATGTGAGACTACCATAATTTTATAGACAACCTCCTTGGCTATCTCATACATAACTTTGACCTGAAACTATTTAGCATATATTTAGTTATGCAGATTTTTGTCATGTAACTGCATTGTTACTGTTTTGCTTCTGGTGGTGGGACAATCTTTTTCTTCTTGTATACTACAAATTACAACCAGTTCTCACAGTTCCTAATAGCTCAGTATGTTATTAGGCTGATACCCAAGCAAAAGTTCACTGGTTCGAGCAGCCATGAAGATTTCCCAAGAAAACTGAAACAGCATCATCCAGCTCATTGATAGTGTCCCTTGGCCAAGAAAATTGCCAAACTGCAACATTTGAGGCCATGACAGCTGGAAGAATATGAAATGAAGTCCATCCAGGCATTCAAAAGCCAAGAGGTGACGTCCAGTCAAAATATCAGAGCCAACAAATTGGCTCATCACAAGGTCTATCAATTCTAACGCGACAGACACGGCAGTGAAGGTGGCTCGTATGCTTAGTGTGAGATGACAGATGTCCATGCAAGCATTATGCAACACGTATTACGCACGTATTACACAGGTCTGGAATGATGGCCCAAAAAAATGTGAAGAAGCCTCAACTTCAATCTTGTCATAAGAAGCGTTGGCTCAATTGTCTATAAAATAATGGTAGCCTCATGTTCAAAGCTGTAGTGGATGGTAAAATATGGAGCCTGAAAGTCAAAAGTTCAAAACATTGTTTCCATTTTTCTTGTTAGTGTCTGTTCTACCTTAATTATTGTATAAAAAGCCTGATTTTTCCATTTTACTACAGTAAAGTTATCACTTAAACATGTCAGGAGTCGGAGTCAGGGAAATTGAGGAGTCGGAGTGTAAGCTTTGACTTACCAACTCCACAGCCCTAATAGCTAGTCAGACAGGGCTTGACAAATTCTAGCATGTCACTATTTATTTAACAAAAACTAAATCAAAATGCATCACCTGCAAGTGTGAATGCCTTTATTAAAACAGAAATGTTGGCAGTTTGCTTGTCTGGGGCATTATGGCATGTGTTTATACAATGCCAAGAAGGAAAGACAGTAAAGAGAAACTGTCACATAGATTCTGCCCCCCTTGCTGAGGGCAGACATGCTGTTTCCAGCGCTGCGTCCCTTTATTCCGTAGTTTTAGAGTATTTAATGCTCAAATCTGCAGTTTTTAGCCAGAAGAGTCATTTGAAGAGTCATTCAAAGAGTCAGTTTTTTTCAAACCCCGCCCACCTGAGGTTAGCCTCGCCCACCTCAACTGATAAACCTATTACGTTGAATAGGTAGAAACGTGAATAACTGTCAGTGAGGGGGCTAGCCTTTGGTGGGCGGGGCTAACAGCTGCTCATGAATAAGATTTGAGGGGTAAATGATCTAAAACTTCAGCATCTTACAGAATAAAGGACACAGCGCTGGAAACAGCAGGTCTGACATTAGCTTGTGCTGTCCTCAGCAAGGGGGGCATAACCTGTGTGGCGGGTTCCCTTTAAGCAGAAATGTTGGCAGTTTGCTTGTCTGGAACATTGAGGCATGTGTTTATACAATGGCAAGAAGGAAAGACATTAGCAATGATCTAAGAAAAGCAATTGTTGCTTCCATTAATCTGGTAATGGATATAAAACCACTTCAAAACAATGTGAAGTACATTATTCTACAGTGGAAAACATTCAATACAGGTGACATTGTTCCAAGGAGTGGGCATTCCATCAAATTCATCCCAAGGTCTGATCATACAATGCTCAGAGAAATTGCAAAAAAAACAAAGGGCCACATTACAGGCTCTACAGGCCTAAGCATGTGACATAATTCTGAATCAAAACTTACATAAAACAGAGTAGAACTCTTACCTATCAGAAATTATTGGTATATCCAATTAATATGCCATAAATGTCTGAGATAGGAATACCCATTTAAGTCAAAACTGCCTCACCAACTATGCCTCACCAAAAGCTGGGGTGTAGTACTCTTCACCACTGACGCTGATTCATAGTTTGAGAAGTACTGATCTAGTGTTTCCTTTCGGTAGCTGATAGACATACAGGGTAACACTAGAAACACAACTTCCGTTTCTCTGGATAGCAGCTATTTTGCATATAATACATAGTGAGACATGACTGGTGAAGTAACCCAACCAAAACCTAATATGCTCTGTGTTCCATTAAGGTACAAATTATAACCTAAGCATTATCAGTGACTAAATATTTAATTGAACGCATACAGTGTTTGCATGTTCCAATTAAACTTATATATACTATATATAAAATGGAGCAAGGTAATGCTTTGCTTGTACCAATAATTCATAAGGAGATTAATGAGCAATCATACTGTGCTCATTCTATACCGCTGGGAGGGTTTTATCAGATTTAACCAAAGAGAAGATAGCTAGAGAACATTACTAGGATGTGAAAAATAATAAGTATATTACATCTCTGTTAGATTGTGTAAATCATAACAATGTCTCGCTTGCAATCATTTGAAAAAAATCTCCTCTGTATAGATAATGCTGTTACATTCATGTTATGGTGCCCCCTGATGTTCTTTTTTGTTCCTTCTCAGAATGTCCACCTTATGTCCAGAGCTGATGAGAAGAAGTTACTTCTAGTGCAATGATTCTGGTTGGGCACATTAGCAGGTATCACTTTGGTGGTTGCCTGCACAGGAATAGAACTTGATAGACTTGATAGAACAAGAACAACACTTGATAGAACAAGCATTGAATGAATTTGGTGGATTTTCTGAGAGAGAATTAAAAGAACACCATGGGGCACCATAACTAGTGTGCTACAGCAATATTTTAGCACAGAAACAGTTCTTCACAAATGATTCCAGTTGAAACATTGATATGTCTGCTCACTAGAGATAATTCTTCAGCTAATGGTGGTTTCCAACCTATGGCTTTTTAACTATTTTACTCCCTGCATTCTGAGACTTGTATTTTTTAACAGTTGGAGAGTCATAGGTTGGTAAACCTTAGTTCTAGACATTTTGTTTTAAATAGCATGTCCAACATGTTGTACAGAATTTAGGCTACATAATTACCAACCCCACTACTCAGATAATTGACCAGAAAGCTCCACCATAATTCCTAGTGTTATCTGTTCTAGTAACTCAGTTCTCCCAATGTATATATGGTCTGTTTTATCTCACCAGTACTTCTTAGAGTAGCACTTGGGATAAACCTCAGGATTGTCCTGCTACACCATCCTCATGTTCTGTATTGTGAGGATACCCAGGCTGGAAGAGGCACAATGACATAAAACAGAAGACTGGTATAAAGTAGGAGGCTACATCTCAAAAGTAATTCTTTATGTATATTACAGGTTTTTTTTCTGTCCCTGCAGGGTTCTGAAAGTTTTTCTTTCTCGGACAGCTCAACGCATCCCATACATGACCAGTGGTAGAGTAATGAAGATGCTTTCTGTAATTCTGCTATTAGTCCTCTGGTTCCTTGTGGCCTGGACATCTGCTGTTTTCCAGAACATGGACCGAAATATTCCTCTGATTGTCCAAGGAGAAACATCTGACCATTTTCAGTTTAAGATGTGTCTGATAGAGCGATGGGATTACATGATGGCTGTTGGTAAGTTGGAAACAATCTTCAATTTTATATTAGTAATACAGACATACTGGGCTATTTCATTTCATTTAGGGATTGAATAGAATTGTGGTGTCTTCGTTTAGAATAGTCCTGTAGTAAACTGCTACATTTATTACCTATCTCTTACCATGCTTCCTCTAGTTCAATAACTACAGGATTAAATTAACTAGACCACACTATAGACATCTGGGCATCCAACTTTCTACTGCACAGTGCTCCTCAATACCTTAGAGGCTGTGATCACACAAAGCCCCTTATTGATTCACTTGTAGCCTTTCTGAAGATGTAAGTCCTCTCTCTAGCCTACCCAAATTAGTTTCCTCCCAAGCTGAAGTCTCTCACAATCCATTAAGATGCTCTAGAACCTACAATATACTTAGCTGATGCCTCTTTGGTGAAAGCACAAACAGCGCTCAGCTCACTAATACAAAGTGGCAAAAAATCTAAAAGTAAGCATATTATCTTCTCTTCATGACATTTTCCAACTGTTGTCCGGTAATATGAAAAGGACTGGGCATCCAGTAATGGGCATCCAGACCCACTATGCAGCATCACAATCTTTTTAAGCCCACGGTGTGTCAGCTCTTCAACAATGAACCAGCCCACTTTGGACTTTTAGTCTACTGGCATGGCAACAATGGAGAAGTCACTTGAACTGCCCTGTGACATAATCGTTTTTAAAGGGACAGGACTACTTAAAATAACATGCAGCCAATCTGCACTTAGCCCCTCTCTAAAGCCAAATGACTTCCAAATTAGCAATACTTGAGCCTGCCTGCAACATAAACGCTTAGTTAAACGATTTCCCTGGGACAACAAGTGGATTCAACCACATTCTGACTATACTTCCTGAAAACAGCTCTTTATATAACCTCTCTGTTTTTCCAACCTTAACATGATGAAAGTTATTAATACAATATAACCCCTGTTTATTAAATCCAGTGTGGAACACTGTTCAACATAGCATATATAGCACATAAAAGTGATAATAATATTAGCATATTTTTAAAGTTGTACACCTTAAACAGTATTTTACGTAAGTGAGGATGTATGAGGTTCACCCCTTTACACATATCCTGAATTACAAATTTTGAAAGACTACCATTGATTATTACTTGCATAAAAGATGGCTGTCATTTAATGAAATATAGGCAAAACTGAGGAGGCCTTTAGTTTGGAAACGTTCTCTATGAGTCAGAGCAAAAAGATGATAGAAATCACTGATTTCCTGACAAAAAAAACAGCCAGTACATCCATTCACAACTGACATACTGTAAAACCGGGTGCTAGCTATTGTGGTTGTAATGCTAAAAATCAAACTCTCCAAAACAAAAAATACAGCAGCACTCAACATACACTAAAATCCATACAAACACTGACTTCATGGCAATATTTAAACTACATTACTGCTATCTTTACTACATATACACAACCGTTCAAAAGTTCGGGGTCATCCAGACAATTTTGTGTTTTCCCTGAAAATGCATACTTTTATTTATCAAATGAGTTGTAAAATGAATAGAAATATAGTCCAGACATTGACAAGGTTAGAAATAATGATTTTTATTTGAAATGATAATTTTCTACTTCAAACTTTGCTTTCGTCAAAGAATGCTCCCTTTGCAGCAATTCCAGTATTGCAGACCTTTGGCCTTCTAGCTGTTAATTTGCTGAGGTAATCTGGAGAAATTTCACCCCATGCTTCCAGAAGCCCCTCCCACAAGTTGGATTGGCCTGATGGGCACTTTTTGCATACCATATGGTCAAGCTGCTCCCACAACAGCTCAATGGGGTTGAGATCTGGTGACTGCGCTGGCCCCTCCATTACAGATAGAATATCAGCTGCTTGCTTCTTCCCTAAATAGTTCTTGCATAATTTGGAGGTGTACTTTGGGTCATTGTCCTGTTGCAGGATGAAATTGGCTCCAATTAAGCGCTGTCCACATGGTATGACATGGCGTTGCAAAACGGAGTGATAGCCTTCCTTATTTAAAATCCCTTTTACCTTGTACAAATCTCCCACTTTACCAGCACCAAAACAACCCCAGACCATCACATGACCTCCACCATGCTTGACAGATGGTATCAGGCAATCTTCCAGCATCTTTTCAGTTGTTCTGCGTCTCACAAATGTTCTTTTATGTAATCCAAACACCTCAAACTTCATTTGTCTGTCCATAAAATTTTTTTCCAATCTTCCTCTGTCCAATGTCTGTGTTCTTTAGCCCATATTAATCTTTTCCTTTTATTAGCCAGTCTCAGATATGGCTTTTTACTTTACCACTCTGCCCTGAAGGCCAGCATCCCTGAGTCACCCCTTCACTGTAGACGTTGACACTGGCGTTTTGTGGGTACTATTTAATGAGGCTACCAGTTGAGGACCTGTGAGGCATCAATTTCTCAAACTAGAGACTCTAATGTACTTGACTTGTTGCTCAGTTGTGCAGCAGAGCCTCCCACTTCTCTTTCTACTCTGGTTTGTGCTCTCCTCTGGAGGGAGTAGTACACACCGTTGTAGGAAATCTTCAGTTTCTTGGCAATTTCTCACATGGAATAGCCATCATCTCTCAGCACACGAGTAGACTGTTGAGTTTCACATGAAAGTTCTCTTTTTCTGGCCATTTTGCAAGTTTAATCAAACCAACAAATGTAATGCTCCAGATTCTCAAGTAGCTCAAAGGAAGGTCAGTTTTATAGCTTCTCTAATAAGCAAAACTATTTTCAGCTGTGCTAACATACTTGCACAAAGGTTTTCAAGGGTGTTCAATATATCCAATAACATTCTGACACAGTTAAGAAACACAATGTATCATTAGAACACTGGAGTGATGGTTGTTGGAAATGGGCCTCTATACACCTATGTAGATATTGCATTAACAACCAGCTAGAATAGTCATTTACCACATTAACAATGTATAGAGTGTATTTCTGATTAATTTAATGTTAGCGTCATTGAAAAAAAACTGTGCTTTTCTTTCAAAAATAAGGAAATTTCTAAGTGACCCCAAACTTTCGAACGTTAGTGTATATAATAAAGGTTTGATCAAATTGTGTATGTCCTCATACCACGTCAAAGTAAGGTCATCTGGGGATTCCCTATCTAGATTTGCCTCTCCAGTTGGTGAAAGCCACCCTATATTCAGTGCAACAGGCCACTGTCCACACTGATCACAAAGATGCCATGCAGATGGGTGGAGTGCATGAGAAAGTGACTCACTGTTGCCCATGTGACTCACTGCATAATGGGTCCCATCATATGTGCAGCACTGGAGCTTTGGAGTTTTTTTTTTAAAGCTAATCCTTCATATCTCATTATGTTGCCCGTTGATGTCAGAACCTTCAATAGAATTTGAACTCTGCCACCATAATTTATTAAATTTTGTTGCTATACCATTGATGAAGATGGGGCAGTCTGACAAGATGGCATCTCACATCCTCTCCTTCTCCCTCCATCCATATTCCTCACAAAAACCTTAATAAAAAGGGATCAAAGCGTCAAATGAACCCCATAATCGTACCAATAAAAACAAATTC
>JAODAL010056954.1:0-22971 GCA_025379985.1 Phyllomedusa bahiana
AGTAGCAGGGGAAAGAGCGCACTTGCGCCCCGACATGCGGGACGCAGCGCCGCTCGGGTGAAGGGCACGAGGGTCGCAGGGGCATCTGTGACAGTACCCCCCCCTTGGCCCCTCCCTATTTTGGGACTGGAGGAACTTCTGGATGATGTTACGGTCCAGAATGTTCTCCTCAGGTTCCCAGGACCTCTCCTCGGGCCCGAACCCCTTCCAATCAACGAGGAAATACTGTTTCCCTCTAGTTCTCCTCATACCCAAGATCTCTTTGACCACAAAGACGTTAGAGGCATCGGCCACAGAAGAGGGAGGGACTACCTTCCGAGAGAAACGGTCCAGAACCAGAGGTTTGAGAAGGGCAACATGAAAAGAATTTGGAATGCGCATGGAAGGTGGGAGCCTGAGTTTATAGGCCACCGGGTTTATGCGTTTAAGCACCTCGAATGGACCCACGTAGCGGGGCCCCAATTTATAACTTGGAATTTTAAGGCGAAAACATATCTGGCCGACAACCACACCTTATCACCCGGAGAAAAAACTGGGAGAGAACTCCTACGCTTATCTGCCTGAGTCTTAGTGCGTGCAGAAGCTCGAAGCAGCGACTGGCGAGTCAGGGCCCAAACAACTTTTATATCCTGGACCAACGTATCAGCTGCTGGGACCTCAGACAGGGATGCTAACGGGAGAGGTGGGCGGGGGTGCCTACCGTACACAATGTAGAGGCACCTGTGGACTCAGAGTCTAGGGAGTTGTAGGAGAACTCCGCCCATGACAGCAAGGTGGACCAGTCATCCTGGCGGGCCGAGACAAAGTGGCGCAAATAATTTCCCAGGACCTGATTGACCCTCTCTACCTGACCATTCGTCTGGGGGTGGTAAGCCGAGGAGAAGTCGAGCGTCACCTGGAGTTGGGAACAAAGGGTCCGCCAGAACTTAGAAACAAATTGGACCCCACGATCTGAGACAATTTGCAGGGGTAACCCGTGCAGATGAAAAATATGGTGAAAAAACAGATTAGCCAGGCATGGGGCAAAGGGTAGGCCTGGCAATGGGACAAAATGCGCCATTTTTGAAAAGCGGTCCATAACCACCCAGATGACAGTGTTACCAGAAGAGGGAGGGAGGTTATGAAGTCCATGGCCACATGTGACCAGAGACTGGTGGGGATGGGCAGGGGATGCAGGACTCGACAAACTCCTTGACGTCCCTGGCGAGGTCTGGCCACCAATAGAACCGGGAGACAAGAAGGCAAGTCTTACGGGCACCAGGATGTCCGGCCAACAAAGAACAATGTCCCCACTTCAAGACTTTTCTTCGGAGCCTGGGGCCCACATATGTTCTCCCTGGCGAGACTTTCTGGAGGTCAACAGGAGCTGCGGAGATAAGGCGCTCAGGGGGTATAATGTGTTCTGGGGCCGCTTCTTCACCAAACACATCAGCAGCACGCGAGAGGGCATCGGCCTTAACATTCTTTTCCGTGGGGCGGAAGTGAATCTGGAAATTAAATCTGGAAAAGAATAGAGACCACCTGGCCTGGCATGGATTAAGTCGCTGGGCAGACTGGAGATATTGAAGTTTTTTATGGTCTAAATAGATACAGATGGGATGCCTGGCACCTTCCAGCAGATACCGCCATTCTTCTAGCGCCAGCTTAATGGCCAGTAGCTCCCGATCCCCAATGGTATAGTTCCTCTCCGCCGGTGAGAAGGTCTTGGAGTAGAACCCACAAGTGACCGTTTTTCCCGTCTGACCCTTTTGTGTGAGGATCGCTCCAACCCCAACAGAGGAGGCATCCATGTCTAGCGAAAAATCAGGATCTGGTCGCGCCAGGATAGAAGCAGAGGCAAAAGCGTTTTTTAACTTAGAGAATGCCCCCTCAGCTTCGGGTCGCCAACTTCTAGGGTTGGAGTTCTTCTTAGTGAGAGCCACAATCGGGGCCACCAGCGTGGATAAGTGCGGAATAAACTGCCGATAGTAGTTACAAAAGCCTAAGAAACGTTGTATAGCCCGAAGGCCTACTGGGCATGGCCATTGCAGAACGGCAGATAGTTTCGCTGGGTCCATCCGTAAGCCCTTGTCAGAGATGATGTAGCCCAGAAATGGTAGACTCGTCTGGTGAAAGAGACATTTCCTCAGCTTGGCGTACAGGTGATTGGCTCGTAGGCGTCTCAACACTTGGCGGACATGAAGTTGATGAGTCTCCAGGTTGGACGAGTACATCAGGATGTCATCCAAGTAGACCACGACACAGGTGTAAAGGAGATCCCTGAAAATATAATTTACGAAGTCCTGGAAGACGGCCGGGGCATTGCACAGTCCAAAGGGCATGATCAAGTATTCAAAGTGTTCATCCCTTGTGTTAAAAGCCATTTTCCATTCGTCTCCTTTTCGGATATGGACCAGATTGTAGGCCCTCCAAAGATCCAGCTTGGAAAAGACCCTCCGCAGGTGATCGAAGAGTTCCGTGATCAGGGGTAGAGGGTAACGATTCTTTTTTTTAATCAACAAATACTAAACTTTATTGAGGAATTGTCAGGTGTACATACAAAAATCAATTCAAAGTGTTCAGCCACTTAACAGTAGATTGTACCAAATTATCAAGTTGTCATGTTATCACAGTAACACCGGTGTACACCTGGTATAATTGCAAAGAATATGCAAAGACAAAGTTTAACAGAGTAAAATGCTCTAGTAACAATATAGGGAAAGACAAACAAATACAAGTCCTGCAACGTGCAGGATCTATAAAACTGCCATATACTAAGATCAGTTAAGTAATAAATAAGTAATAATGCTTTGGTGTGTCAGCGAAGAAAGCAACCATCAAAAGGTAAGTGTAACAAACCAGTCAAGCAAAAAGTTGGATCCGTAATCCGGAGACCAGACGACAGATACCCATATCCCACACTAGGGGCCACCAGGGAATCACCGAAGGAGCCACCGAGGGGCGGAACCCACCCTAGGGGCTAGGAGGGCTCTCATATGACAGGGTTGATAAACTGCGCAGTGTATCTGCAGCATTCATCCACTCACCCCAAATCCTATCAAACTTGTGCGGGCAATTCCTATGCCGGAACAGCCATTTTTGGTGCGGTAAGGCACTATTGATTAGACCCTTGCATTCCATTATCGAAGGCGGCCTGGGGGCCAACCAAGACTTAGCAATAGCCTTCCTGGCAAAAAAAAGCACTTCTATTACAAAACAATGCTGATAACGAGAGGCTAAACTTTCGCGCTCCGGACCGAGTAAGCAGACCATAGGAGTAAATGGGACTGGGCACCCCATCATGTCGTTTAAAAACCGAATGACCTGAGCCCAAAAACCCAGCACCTAAGGACATGACCAGAGGAGGTGGAAAAAGGTTCCAGAGGTCAAATGGCACTTTGGGCATTCATCAGCATACCCATTACGAAATTTACTGAGCCTGGAAGTGGAATAGTATGACCTGTGGAGGATAAAGATCTGTATCAACCTATCATTGTAGTTTGAAGAAACATGCCTAGGTGAAGCTATGCACAGATCCCAGGACTCATCTGTCAGGGAACCCAGATCGGCCTCCCATTATTGTCGAAGGGCAACCAAACCCCCCTCTCTACCCTTGGGGGAAAGAAGGGCATAAAAGCAGGATATAGTATGTCTAGAGGGTGGAGAGACGAGCAAGCATGGGATTGGGAACTGATTAAATACTAGAACGGAGGGGCCAAGCTGGGACGTAATGGCTTGTTTAACCCTTAGATAGGGGAATATTTGTGAAGGCAGTAAATTAAACTCCTCCTGTAAATCAGGGTAGGATCTAATGCCCGAGGCAGAACAAAGTTGAGATAGGTGCCAGATACCCCTCTCATTCCATCCCAACTCGTGGGACATACTGAGCCGGCCCGGTAGAGCCCTGTTGTGCCAGAGTGGGGAATAGTGATCGAAACCCTCCTTATAGTATAGCGGCCGCACTTTTCTCCAGACCAGGATCGCCTGCCGTAGTATAGTATGATCACCTAAGTTACCCCCCACACAAGCAGTGCCACAGAACAGAAGGTGAAAAGGGTGTAGATATTTGCGGTTAAACTGGGAAACAATTAGCGTCTGAACCCTCAACTCCTCCTCTGATCCCCATCTAGCAAGGTGAGACAACTGGCTGGCCAGATAATATAACTGAATGTCAGGGAAGGAAGCACCTCCTTCCTCCCACGGGGCCGTTAGGTGTCTGGCAGCTATGCGGTGTCGCCGTCCCTGCCACACAAAAGAAAGTAATGTGCCTCGGATCCTGTCTAGCAATCGGGTAGGTAAGTATACCGGGGCCTGTTGTAGGATATATAGGATTTTCAGCAGGAGAGTCATCTTTACTAAACTAATCCGAGCTGCGGTAGATAACTTAAGTTTGTCCCAACTATTTACCTTGGTTTGTAAGTAGGCAATAAGAGGGGCCAGGTTCAAGGTTTCAAAATCTTGAGCTGATCTGGAGACCTGCAGCCCAAGATAGGTTATATTAGACGTCCAAGTCAGCGGAGAGGACACTGCACTCTCCGTGGGAACGGAGATATCTATAGGTAAAATATTCGATTTGGACCAGTTTGTCAGCCCAGAGAGAGCCCCAAATTCCGTTATGACTAGTAGAGTAACTTGTAGGGACTCCCTGGGATCGGACAGATATAATAGAGTATCATCCGCATATAGGCTAATTTTTTTGCAGATCGGGGGGCGTGCCAAACCCCCAATCCCAGAATGAGTCCTAATTCTGGTTGCCAGAGGGCAAAAAGTAGGGGGGGACAGGGGGCAATCCTGTCTAGTCCCCCTACATAGGGGAAAGGGGTCAGAAATCCACCCATTCACTGTTACCCTGGAGATGGGGTTTGAATACAGCAATCTCACCCAGTTTGTAAAGGCAGGGTCAAATCCAAATCTTTTCAAGGTGAGAAGTAAATACGACCATTCAACAGAATCGAAGGCCTTGGCAGTGTCCCGCGAGACTATAATCCTAGACCCCATCTCATCATGAACCACCTGCAAATTAGTGTACAAGCGCCTCAAGTTCAGGACAGTTGAGTTTCCGGGCTTGAAGCCCGTTTGATCTGGGTGTATTATGGACAGGATAACATTGTTTAGGTGTCTGGCGAGTAGTTTGGCCAGTATTTTAATTTCTGTTTGGAGAAGAGAAATCGGGCGGTAGGAGTCACAATATAAGGGATCCTTGCCTGGTTTAGGCAGAACAACTACTACTGCCTCTCGCATAGATGGGGGCAAGGTCCCTTCCAGAAGGGCGGACTGATAGACTTCCAATAGCCGCAGGGTAAGGCAAGCAGCGTATTCTTTGTAAAATTCAATGGGGAGACAGTCGCTCCCCAGCGACTTAGAGGGCTGGAACAACTGGATGGAGTCTATTATCTCCTGTTCTGACAGAGGGCTATCTAGAAGGACTTTATCCTCTGGAGTCAGTGATGGGAGATCAAGGGCAGATAAATCAGAGTCAACCTCAGAAGATGTAGCTGTTTTCCGGTGTTCGGCCGCAGCTGGGAAGGTCTACAAGGGAGTATATATCCCAGCCAGGTTCTGGACATATGTCTGGAGAGTCCAGGACGCATGCCACCAAGATAAGCAGCCATGGTGGAGTGAAAGGCCGTTGATAAATAGATGTCGACAGTACAAACTGTCGACCTATGTTTAATTTGTTAGTATGGCTACCAGCCATTCCCGGGTTGGCCTTTCATTGGGAGTAAGCAAAGAGCAGGGTGGGTGCTTACTCCCCATGGCTCCACGCCAGGATTTCCTGGCTGCATAAAAGGTCAGCAGGTAGCTGACTGGGCGTCGGCTGTACCTCCAGTCTACCTTCTGGGCTGGAGGTGTTCACACTGGGAAAAGCCAGTGTAGGACCAACAAGGTGATAGTGAGGGAACTACACCATTGTTAGCAAGCGCTCAGACGAGCAAGTCTTTTTGTTTTTGTTGTTGCTGTGCATGTTTGCCATCGGTTTTGTTCTGCTGTTTAAATAAACCCACGGAGCCAAGCAGCCGTTTGTACCTGACTTCTGCCTCTGTCTCATGCCTGAAAGACTCATGCGGTGATCCCAGAGCTGTGCAAGCTCACACATGGTGGAGGATGCTATGGGCATTTTAAAGAGACGCTTCTCTTAAAGAGACAGGCAGCGAAAAGTGGTTCCAATATATGTCGTGGGTTAAAGCGGCAACAGTGCAACCAGCGGAGACACCCAAAATGGATGAGCTGGTGAAGCAGTTAATACAGGCAAACACCAACCTCCAGCTAATGGCGGCAAGCCAACAGAAGGCCCACCAGGAGACCGTGCGGGCTCAAGCAGAGACCAACCGCCTGTTGATTGAGACACACCAGGCAGCCCTTAAAGAACAACAACAGGTAAACCTGGCTCTACAGCAGCAGCTCCAGGTCCTGACTACAAGACCAGAGGGGGCAGCAGGTGGGCCCTCCATGCCCCGTCAAGTGGTGCTGCAAGTTCTACGTAAAATGACCCCAGATGATGACGTGGAGGCGTATCTCGGCACCTTCGAGAGGATCGCCGAGAGAGAGCAGCTACCCGTGGACCAGTGGGCTGACGTCCTGGCCCCCTTTCTTACTGGCGAGCCACAAAAGGCCTACTTCGACCTGAGAGCTGAAGACGCCAAGGACTACACGCGGCTAAAAGGGGAGATCCTAGCCCGACTGGGGGTTACTCTGGCGGTCCGGGCCCAGAGAGTTCACGCCTGGGAGTTCGATCCAGCAAAGCCAGCTCGGTCACAGATGTATGACCTCTCCCACCTCACCAGCAAGTGGCTGCAGCCCGAACGTCTTACAGCTGTCCAGGTGACGGAGCGGGTCGTCTGTGACCACTTCGTGCGCGCCCTACCCGTGGGGATCCAGCGGTGTGTGGGGTACACGGACCCCAAAAGCCTGGACGAACTTGTCTCCATTGTGGAGCGTTATAGTGCCACCGAGGAGTTCCTCCAAGGACTGCATCCACCGGAGTCAGCATGGGGTAAGACTGTCCCTGTCCCAAAAGGGGAACCTAAGGGTCCTGAGGGGAGGGGATCCCGGCTGGGTGAGAAGGGGGGGAAGGTTGCCAACCCCAAAGAGACCGCTCTTGCCAGAGCCCGGGGCCCCATCTCTGCTGGCGATGCAATGGACTCGGACACATCGCCGCACAGTGTCCTACTGTGGGGGAACCCATGGACTATGGTATAAGGTGTACGTCATTGTATACAAGGCCTTCTTACACCACGCACATTGAGACTGGGGGAAATCGGCGGGTATGCACCATTAAATCAATGGACACACCGTACAAGCCCTCATGGACTCCGGAAGTTTGGTAACCCTGGTGCAGGCCAGGCTGGTGGGCGCAGACCAACTCCGGCCACGCCGTATAGGGGTGATCTGTGTACACGGGGACACTCGGGACTACCCAACCGCGGTACTGACCCTAAAGACCCCCTGCGGGCCCGCCACACATGAGGTGGCTGTCGTTGCGAGCTTACCCCACAGTATAATCATAGGCTGTGATTTCCCCTTGTTCTGGGATTTGTGGGGAAATAAAAAGTGTGCCCCATATCCTGTGGTAAAGGGTAATGTGTCTGCACCGGGACCAGAGGAGCCCGATGGGTTTCCCTTGTCTGTCCTGGCTGGGGACCCCGAGGAAAGTCCCTCTGAGCTAGAGTTTGCCTCCTTGCCAGTATCCAGGGGGAACTTTGGCACGGAGCAGCTGAGGGACCCAAACTTGGAGCATGCCTGGAAAAGTGTGAAGGTAATAGATGGGAAGCCCAGGAACCAGGCGAGAGTTTGGTTTACCCTCATTTTGTGGTCAACAACAATATGCTGTACCGGGTAAAAAAGACCCCAACCGAAGTGGTAGAGCAGTTGGTGGTGCCCCGGTCACATGTCCGCCAGGTTTTGGAGCTAGCCCACTCCCATGTGTTGGGGGGACACTTAGGGGTGGAGAAGACCCGGGAGAGAGTGGAGCGTAATTTTTACTGGCCAGGAATTTACAGGGCAATTGAGGAATACTGCCAGTCCTGCCCAGAGTGTCAAATTAACGCCCCTAGGCCCCATTTTCGGAGCCCCCTAATTCCTCTGCCAATAATAGAGGTCCCCTTTGAGAGGATCGGCATGGACCTGGTAGGACCGCTCCCTAAGTCAGCCCGAGGACATCAGCACATCTTAGTGGTCCTCGACTACGCCACTCGCTATCCCGAGGCCATTCCCCTTAGGAACACCTCCTCCAAAGGAATAGCTAAGGAACTGTTCCAAATGTTCACCCGCACGGGTATCCCGAAGGAGATACTAACAGACCAGGGCACCCCCTTCATGTCTAAGGTGACCAAGGAACTCTGCCGCCTACTTAACATTACACATCTCCGTACCTCAGTATATCATCCCCAGACCGATGGTCTGGTGGAAAGATTTAATAAAACCCTAAAAGCGATGCTCAAGAAGGTGGTAGATAAGGATGGGAGAGATTGGGACCGTCTCTTACCCTACCTCATGTTCTCGGTAAGGGAAGTCCCGCAGGCCTCCACAGGATTTTCACCCTTCGAGCTCCTGTATGGTAGACATCCCCGGGGGCTCCTGGACATAGCCAAGGAGACCTGGGAGCAGGAGAATACCCCTCATAGGAGTGTCATTGAGCACATCGCTGAAATGCAGGACAGGATTGCGGCCGTTCTACCCATAGTACGTGAGAACCTGCAGCAGGCGCAAGAAACCCAGGCCAGAGTATACAACAGGTCGGCAAGGGTCAGAGTGTTTCAGCCAGGCGACCGGGTACTAGTACTTGTACCCACGGTCGAAAGCAAATTTCTGGCGAAGTGGCAGGGCCCCTATGAGATTACGGAGCGGGTCAGTGAGGTAAATTATAAGGTCTTCCAGCCCGGTAAAAGGAAACCGTATCAAATTTACCATGTCAACTTAATTAAGCCCTGGAAGGACCGTCAAAGTCTGGTGGCGGTCAGAGAGCATGGGGGTGTCCCAAAGGGAGAATTACCACCGGTCCCTATCTCTGAGTCATTGTCTGAAGCACAGCGGCAGGAAACTAGGGAGTTCCTACAAAGGAATCAGCAGGTTTTTTCGGAACTGCCAGGTAGGACTGAAGTCATTTCACATGACATCGTCACAGAACCTGGCCAGAAGGTACGTTTGAGGCCGTATAGGGTGCCTGAGGCCCAGAGGCAAGCGATTGCTGAGGAAGTTGAAAAGATGCTAAAGCTTGGGGTCATAGAAAGGTCCCAAAGTGGGTGGTCGAGCCCTATAGTGCTCATACCGAAACCTGATGGGAGCTTGCGATTCTGCAATGATTTTCGCAAGCTCAATGAGCTATCAAAATTTGATGCCTACCCGATGCCACGGGTGGATGAGTTGGTCGAGCGGCTAGGACCTGCAAGGTACATTACTACATTAGACCTGACCAAGGGCTATTGGCAGGTGCCCCTCACAAAGGAAGCTAGGGAGAAAACTGCTTTTTCCACCCCAGATGGACACTTTCATTATGTTGTCCTTCCCTTTGGCCTACATGGGGCTCCGGCCACATTCCAGAGGATGATGGACGTCATCCTACAGCCTCATAGAAAATATGCGGCGGCATATTTGGATGATGTGGTGGTATTTAGTACGGACTGGGAATCCCACCTACCCAGAGTACAGGCCGTCTTAGATGCCATAAGGGCAGCAGGGTTAACTGCCAACCCTAATAAGTGTGCCATAGGGCTAGAGGAGGCTCGCTATCTAGGCTATGACATCGGGAGGGGGTCATCAAGCCCCAGATGGACAAACTTGAAGCAATTAGGAATTGGCCCCAACCGGTTTCCAAGAAGCAGGTCAGGGCTTTTCTTGGTATCGCAGGGTACTATAGGAGATTTGTGCCCAACTTTGCCTCCATAGCAGCCCCTCTTACAGATCTAACAAAAGGGTCCAAGTCCACTATGGTCAAGTGGAACCCGGAGGCCGAACTAGCTTTTAAAAATCTGAAAGAGGTACTCTGCAAGAGACCAGTGCTCGTTGCGCCAAACTTCCAAAAGGAATTTTTGGTCCAGGCAGACGCCTCTGAGGTGGGATTAGGGGCTGTCCTGTCACAGCTGGTTGAGGGAGAAGAACACCCGGTAGTGTACCTCAGCCGGAAACTGTCGGCGGCCGAGAAAAATTACGCCATAGTAGAGAGAGAATGCCTGGCCATTAAGTGGGCTATTGAGGCACTGCGCTACTACCTGATAGGTAGACCCTTTAAAGTAATCACGGACCATTCACCTCTAAAGTGGATGGCACAAAACAAGGAGAAAATGCAAGGGTCACCCGGTGGTTCCTGGCTCTACAGGACTTTAAATTCTCTGTAGAACATCGCCCCGGGTCACAACAAGCAAATGCGGATGCACTGTCGCGGGTGCATAACTTTATGGCACAAAGTGCTCCGCCCCACAGGTCTGAGCAGAGGGGGGGGATATGTAAGGCCGCAGCTGGGAAGGTCTACAAGGGAGTATATATCCCAGCCAGGTTCTGGACATATGTCTGGGGAGTCCAGGACGCATGCCACCAAGATAAGCAGCCTTGGTGGAGTGAAAGGCCGTTGATAAATAGATGTCGACAGTACAAACTGTCGACCTATGTTTAATCCGTTAGTACGGCTACCAGCCATTCCCGGGTTGGCCTTTCATTGGGAGTAAGCAAAGAGCAGGGTGGGTGCTTACTCCCCATGGCTCCACGCCAGGATTTCCTGGCTGCATAAAAGGTCAGCAGGTAGCTGACTGGGCGTCGGCTGTACCTCCAGTCTACCTTCTGGGCTGGAGGTGTTCACACTGGGAAAAGCCAGTGTAGGACCAACAAGGTGATAGTGAGGGAACTACACCATTGTTAGCAAGCGCTCAGACGAGCAAGTCTTTTTGTTTTTGTTGTTGCTGTGCATGTTTGCCATCGGTTTTGTTCTGCTGTTTAAATAAACCCACGGAGCCAAGCAGCCGTTTGTACCTGACTTCTGCCTCTGTCTCATGCCTGAAAGACTCATGCGGTGATCCCAGAGCTGTGCAAGCTCACAATGGGAAGAGTATTAGTTTAGGTGATATATGCGGAATGCGTTTAGGATGGCCAGAGGTTCCCGGGTTAGCGTCCCATCAGGGAGAGCCAACTCGGGGATTACAGGGGGTACATTGCTGCCTCAGGCCATACAGGCCAAAAACCTCCCACATTTTTCCCCGTGTTCGAAATAAGATTGCTTGCTAAAGAAAGCCTTTTTCTGAGCCTTGGAGTACAGGCAGGTGTGGTAAAGTCTAACCTTGCACAGCCACTCGTTTCTATGGACATTAGATGGATCGCTGGTGTAACGCAGTTCTGCCTCTGAGACATCCATGGCCAGCTGCAATTCCTTGTGAGCCAATCCCTTTTTAAGGTCGTTAATTGCTGTGGTCATTACTCCCCTAGCTACTGCCTTGAATACATCCCAGGTCACCCCCACTGAAGCTGACCCCCCATTTTCTCTAAAATAAGCCTGCCACTTGTCAAGAAAGTAGGGCGCTGGCGGTAGGATTGTCAGCCAGAATGGATTTAGATGCCACTTGCTCCTAGGAGGCATGTTATCCAGCTTAAGAGTCAACAAGCCAGGTGCGTGGTCTGAGATAGATCTAGCCAGGTACCTCACTGACACGACAGTCGGGAGCAGCGATGCCTGGGTCAGCATGAGATCGATGCGTGACAACGCATTAAACTGAGGGGTAAAACAGGAATATGTCCGGGCTGTTGGATGGTAAGCACGCCAGGCATCCCTGATACCGAAGTCAGCTAGGAGCGACTGAAGGGCCGAGGGCCCGGGGTTCACGGGGGAGGAACCATCCCGCCCCATTTTGTCTAAGTGTCTGTCCCAAGTGCAGTTAAAGTCTCCCAACCAAATACTAGGCATAGAGGGGTAAGTGGCTATAATTTCTAGGAGTTCCCTAATTATCACAGAAGAATATGGGGGCGGGATATAGACACCTATGATAATGAATGGGACCTGAAATAAATGACATACGAGAACTATATATCGGCCTTCCATATCCGTTATGGCTCTAATGATGTTAAAATGTACCGCCCGGCTAATGAGAATGGAAACCCCCCTAGCGCAATTTGTAAAAGTCGAGTGATATGCCCAACCAAACCAGGGTCGACCCAACAGCGGCAGTTTGTCGGGGATCATATGTGTCTCCTGAAGGCACACTATATCGCACCTCTGCGATTTCAGGTATTTGAAAACTAACGCCCTCTTAATGCGGTCATTAAGCCCCCGGACATTCCATGTTAACAGTGAGATTACATTGTTCGCCATTGTATAGCAGTAAAAAAGGGAGGCCAAAGGAGAACGAACTTTACATTGGGGCACGAATCATTCGCTATGACGAAGCATAAACAAAGTGGAACCACAGTGAGGAAATATGTCAGATGGCAGACAAGTAAAACCCCAACAAAACCCCCATCCCACCCTACTTCGTACGAAGTGTTGGATCCCCAAACATTCCCACCTTGTAAGAACTACTGATAAACATGTAACCTAAAAACAACAACAGTAGAGGGATCCGGGGGTCTCCCAATGATGGATAAAGACACAAATTGCATCCTAGCATATAATTCCAGATACTCTAGTCTTGTCTGTCAATTGGAATATTGCATAGGTAAATACGTAGCTAACCCTCGCCAAGGACATATAAATGGAAATTTATTAAAAAAAAAGAAGAAGAAAAAAAAAGAGGGAGGGTGGGGAAAAGGAGGGAGAAGTGAGGGGAGGGTAAAGAAAAGGGAAGAAGAAGATAGAGGAGAGGAGAGGGAGTGAGGAGTAAGAAAGGAAAAAGAGACAAATCAGTTAACAACAGCATGCTTACATCTTATTGTCATACTATAAGCCTGCAAGATACACCCTACTGAGGCAGCCTGTTTTCAATCGACTGCTGGGCTAGGAGGGCGCCCCCTTGCTGGTAGCCAGGATTCCAACCAGTCCAGGGTCTACTGATGAACATGTAACTTAGAAACAGTAACAGTGAAATGGAGCCAGGGGTCCACTTAGGACGGATAAAGACACAAAATACATCCTAGCATATGATACCAGATAGTCTAGACTTATCCGTCAGATAGCACATTGCATAGGTAAATACATAGCCATCCATTGCCAAAATTCTGTAAATAGAGATGAAGAGAGAGGGGAAGAAAGGGGGAAAAAAAGGGGAGGGTAGAAAGGGAAGGTGAGGGGTGAGAGAGGAAGAGAAGCAAGACAGTTAACATAAGCATGCGTGCATCATATTATCATACTGTGACCCTAGGAGATTCTCCCCGTTGCATCAGCATACTTTCAATCAGCTGCTGGGCTAGGAGGACGGCCCCTGGCTGACGGCCGAGACTCCAACCAGTCCAGGGTCTCCTGGGGGGTGTTGAAGAAGAAAGTCTTGTTATCCGCAATTACTTTAAGCTTTGCTGGGTAGAGCATAGCATATTTAAGATTACGCTCCCGAAGTTTCTGCTTCGCTGTAGAAAACAGAGCTCTCTTTTTTTGAATGCCAATAGAAAAATCAGGGTAGACTAGGACCTTGGCGTTACCTAAAGATATGGGGCCTTTTTCTCTAGTGAGTCTAAGAATAACATCTCTATCCCTATAGTTTAAAAGCTTGGCAATGAATGTACGTGGAGGCGCCCCGGGAGGGGGAAGTTTAGGCAGAATTCTGTGGGCGCGTTCTACCGCAAACATCACGGAGAATTTGTCTCTGCCGAATGTAGAAATTAGTAGATTTTCCAGGAATGTTTCAGGGGAAGGGTTCTCCGACCCCTCTGGGAGGCCGACGAGACATAAGTTGCACCTACGCAACCTATTCTCCTGGTCGTCCAGGTGCGGATGGAGCCTTGAGATATGTCTTTCAGCATTCTCAACCCGGCGGGTCAGGTGGGAAGTTTGGTCTTCCAAGTTACTAACTCTTTGTTCTACCTCCGTTACTCGCTCACGTGTTTTTTGCGCATCGTGCCTTAGCAAAGATATATCCACCTTGATTTTTTCTATGCGAGAGGTCAGAGTGGTTTAGCAAGTGTGTATGGCAGCGAGAACTCTCAGGGTCTCCGAGTTTAAAGATTCTGATTCATCGAGTTCTGAAGTGGATTCTGTCTGCATTTCGGAGGGTTGCTCAGAATCAGTATTAGAGGTGCATTCAGACCTGCGGTATTTGTCCAGTTTCTCCAATGCCTTGGAGGAAGGCTTAACAGGCACCATAGTCTACAGCTTCAGGAGGTCGACAGAAAAAGTCTAGAGTACTTGCTTAGGGTAGAAGAAGATAGTATGCTAGGATGGCGGCTGCACAATGGGGACCCCCAAACTCATGGGATTGGTGAGGAACTTGGTCACATTACAGAGATCACAGTTCCGGTGCGCAGGCACTGATTTATTGAGGTATCAGAAAAGACAGCAGCAGGTTACCTGTCGAGCGTTGGTACACTATTTCACCAATAAGAGTGCGGGGGTGGTTGGTGACACAAGCCCAGTGGTTATTACAGATCCATATGGACCGCACAGGGACCCAAACTGTTAGTCTTCCACATGTGGCAGTAGTGGGGCACAATACAGCAGCGGAAGCACAGTAATCCTATTCCCAGAGTTCTCACAGCATCTAGGATGTAATATAAGCTTCAGGCACTACAGTTGCAGGGTATCTCCTATGTACTGTGCATCCAGAGGCCACAAGGTGGCAGCAGAATCCAGATTAGTCTTGATATAGTATAAATTTATGGAGTAGCCATTATGTTGTGTAGGAGCTATGTTTCTGTTCCCTAAAGCAGAAAAAGGGAAAACATTAACCCTTCCAGAGCTACAATAGGTAACTGGGCTGGGGCAATGTCCTGAATGTTTAGTAATGTGGCAAAGTCCAGGCACAGAAGGGTTAATTCACAGAGGGGATTCCGGCTGTAGAGTGAGGAGGTCTGCAGGTCAGCGACCTCACACGTGAGCTTAAGGCAGTGGGGATCGGTGGGGCATGCAGTACTCATGGTCCCTGGCTTGAGCCGTGCCCTGGCTGCCGTCCCTCCGTGCTCCCGATGTCTTCAACTGCTGTTCTCTGACTCCCCCGCAGCGCTTTGAAATCCGGCTGCAGCAGCCTCCAGTACAGGAGCAGCAACACTCCCCCTCTGTGTCAGAACAGCGGGCTGTGAGATGGCAGCCTTAGGATAAAGCACCCTTACTCCGGCACTTCACTCGAGCACTACCCGTACCCCGGGTCTCCGCAGAGCATCCAGGGTAACGATTCTTTACCGTGATTTTATTAAGACCCCGGTAGTCAATGCAGGGCCGTAAGGAGCCATCCTTCTTTTCTACGTAGAAAAATGCCGCACCCGCGGGAGAGGAGGATTTACGGATAAACCCCTTCTGGAGGTTTTCACGGACATATTCTGACATGGCCTGAGTCTCAGGAACGGAGAGCGGGTAGACTCTGCCCCGGGGAGGACTGGTACCCGGCAGTAGGTCAATGGGACAGTCGTATGGCCGATGCGGGGGAAGGCTCTCTGCTTTCTTCTCCGAGAAGACATCGGCGAATTCTTGATATTCAGCCGGAAGGCCGGGCAGCGGCTAGTGGGGAGTAGATCGAGAGCTGGGTAGCACCGGGCGTGGTGCCACCAATCTTTATTTAAAGCTTCTTGGCCCTCAGCGGGTTACTTCTCCAGAAATCCAATCCAGAGTAGGGGAGTGGAGCCGCAGCCACGGAAGGCCCAGGAGAACTGCTGAAGAAGAGCGCGGCAACACGAAGAAAGTAATCTTTTCCTTATGCAGAACTCCGACGCGGAGAGTCAACGGCCAGGTGATATACTGTACGGTATCACTTAAAAGTTCTCCACTGACCGAAGAGATGACCAGTGGCTTTTCCAGACGGACCACCGGTAGGTGGTATTGCAACACCAAGGACTGGTGGATAAAATTCCCGGCTGAGCCTGAATCCAGAAAGGCAGAAACATGGAACGAGAGTCCGGAGTCTGTTATGACTTGGATCGGCATCGTGAGACATGGAGAGGAGCAATTTGCACCTAGGGCCGCCTCTCCCACGGGGCCTAGGTGCGGGAGTTTCCCGGACGCTTGGGACGTTGGGAACAATTCCTCCGGAAATGCCCTGAGACGCCACAGTAGAGGCACAGATTCTCGGATCGTCGGGCTAATTCTTGCTCAGAAAGTTGTACCCGGTCGACCTGTATAGGCTCCTCGCTGGGTGTTGGTGAAGATACCATTGGCCTCTTGAACACTGGGGCCAGGAGGGGGAACCGACGTGGTCGGGCTATCTCACGTTCCTGCCGAAGCTCCTCTTACCTTTCGGTATAGCATATGTCAATCCGGGTGGCCAGACAGATTAACTCGTTAAGGGAAGACGGGATGTCTCTTGCAGCCAACGCATCCTTAACCCTACCGGAGAGGCCCTTCTTAAAGGTGGCACATAGAGCGGCCTAATTCCAGGGCAGTTCAGAGGCTAAGGTGTGGAACTGCACCGCATAGTCGCCTATAGACGACTCTCCTTGGCGTAGGTTTAACAAGGCGGTCTCGGCAGATGAAGCCCGGGTGGGTTCCTCAAAGACACTCCTGAATTCAGTGAGGAATGTGGCAAGGTTGGCCGTGATCGGATCGTCCCTGTCCCAGAGGGGGGTAGCCCAAGCTAGGGCTTTCCCGGAGAGAAGGCTGAGCACGAACGCCACCTTTGACCATTCAGTAGGGAATTGGTTGCCCATTAATTTGATATGCAGGGAGCATTAAGTGATAAAGCCCCTGCAAGCCTTGGAGTCCGCATCGAACTTGGACGGCATAGACAGACGGAGCCTTGGACCAGCGGTCGGTGCAGGGACCGAAGGTGCAGCGGGAGACACGGGAGCGGGTTGCTGCTGCTGGGCGGCCAGGAACTGCTGCATCATGGCGGAGAGATGGCTGAGTTGCTGGGCTTGCTGAGCGATCTGTTGCGACTTCTGAGCCACGATGGTGGTGAGGTCAGCGTCGGGTGGCAGAGGCACCTTGACGGAATCCATGGCCTGATATTACTGTCACGGTCAGAGATAGTGGATCCTCTGGACCACCGCAAGCGTTGGCATAAGCCACGCCAGGGAGCGGAATCTAAGTAGGTCCCGGTTTTCACCAGAGCCCACCGCAAAGCGGGATGGACTTGCTGTGGCGGGAGTCTACCAGGTTGCTACCCCTGACGTGACTTGCTTGCGGAGGCAGCCGAGGTGTAGCGTGGTACAAGATCGTCAGGCAGGCTCGTAGTCGGGGACAGGCAGAAGGTCAGGACAGACGGCTGGGGTTTTTGTTGTGCACAGGCAGAAGGTCAGGGCAGGCGGCAAGATTTGTGGTCGAGGAACGGAAGCAACGGTACGGTACACGGTAATCAGACAAGACTATGAACGCTTTCTCTTAAGACAAATGGCACTAAAGATCCGGCAGGGTAGCCAAGAAGAGGTAGGCTTAAATAGGGCAGTGACCAGCAATAGCCAATTACCGGTGCACTGTCCCTTTAAATTTAACACTGCTGGCACACTGAGGGACTGAGCCTGCAGCAGGATTGTGGCGGGGTAAGTATGCTCCTGAAGGAGCAGGGGAATAAGCGCACCTGCGCCCCAACATGCGGGACGCGGCCCCCGCTCCGGGTGAGGGCACGGATGCCTGCCCTGCGACCCGGACGAGGGTCACAGGGGCACCGTGACAAGTAGCATTCATACATTTTTCATTAATAAATTGCAAATAAAAGGTAGGCATTAGGTCTTATGCTGTTTAGTATGTTTTACTGTATCTATATTGCTTGGTAGGCGGAGCAAGAGATAGCAATGTAATTTTTAAAGATTTTTGTTACACTGTACAGGAAAAAAGAGAAGTCCAATGGCTACAATGGTTGATGAGGCCGGGAATTTCCTTGTCTTCACTGGCACGCACTTTTCCATTTTCTTTTTTGTTTCTCTACTGTCTATTTCTTTTTTTCTGGCTCAGGGATTCTCTCGTTTCCATCAGAACAAATTTATGGTTCTCGTCACTTTATTTTTAAGGGATTTGAGATGTTTTTCTCTTTATTGGTTTGTATTTTTACATTTGTTTTTTTCTCTTTTTTTGTTCTCTCCCATTTTTAATGCCCTTTTTTTTTGGGTGAAACCGTGGGCGAAAATATCTTCTCCCGATGGGGAGATATTTCTTTGCTTGGTAACTTTTTATGGGGATAGTCCTCGTGGAACGTTAAGGGTCTATGTTCGCCCAACAAGCGTCTCATGATTATAAGACATCTGAAACGTTTAAAAGTGGATGTAGCATTGCTACAGGAGACTCATCACACTGAGGGGGACTTTTTGGGTGGGGAAGGTATTTGGGTCCCCAGCAGTTCAAAACAAAGCAGGGGTGCTCATACTCGTACATAAAAACTTTGCAGGACAAATCATAGGCAGTGAACATGATCTAGAGGGAAGATGGGTTCAGATCCACATCAGATTTCCAAATGAAGAGTTATCAATCCACAATATCTATTGTCCAAATAGTGGATGGAAGACATTTTTCAAAGACAGGGAAATTTCTAAAATTTAAAGGACCCAGTGGTAAAATAAGGTGGGGGGAGGTGACCTGAACGCGGTAGTCTGTCATATTGAAGACAGATCCAGAGGGAAGATGGATTCTGCAGTCTACAAGTGGGGAGTCATTTCTATCCCATTTTTTGGAACACACTGACCTTTGTGACCCATGGGGGGTATTAAACACCCGGAAGGAAGGGAATACTCTCACTTTTCACACCCACATAAACCCCCTTGGCAATATTGACTACATTTTTCTGTCTCAACATTCTACTGCCAAGAACCCCCGGGAAGTTTACAATAAGGATCATTATATCAGACCACCCACCAAAAAATCTGACCCTAGAGGATATTATCCCTGTGGAACAGATTATACCCTGGCGTTTCCCATCCTTCTTGGCAGGGGACGAGAAATTCCCCAAAATCACTACAGGGATGGTGGTTAGAGTACCAAACGACAAACTCCCTACATGCTGACTCTCCACAACTATATTGGGACACGGAAAAAGCAGTCTTGAAAGGCTGGTTGATCGCATATGTATCTATAGAGGAAAAAAATTTTCAAGAAAACCCAGCCCCACTCAGTAAAAAATTTAATGGGAGGCATATTCTAGATTTTCCCCTAAACCCTTCAAAAACAACAAAAAAGATTGGTGTACTCTAAAAAAGCCTATGAGATCTGGCTAGAAAAAAAAGGGAGACAATAAAATGGTCTAAATTTGAAGCACATCTCTTCAGATACAGAAATAAAGCGGGAAAGTTACTAGCCAGATTCGCAAAAAGGGAATAAACCTGGCCGCACACATTCCTTCTCTCAGAGATAAAAAAGGTTCACTTAAACATTTGGGGCGGATATTAGGGAAAATGTTTACGTTCTTTCTATGCTAAAACTTTTACAGCAAGGAACACTTAAATGAATTTTCCTCTTCTAAATCATGGCTAGACAAAGTAAAGCTCTAAACACTCTCGCAGAAGAAAGAAGGGATTGGGAGCACCAATTTCACTTTTCAGAATTAGAAAGAGCTATAGCTTGTTTAAAACCACACAAAGCCCCAGGCCCAACGGTTTCCCACAGGAGAATTTTAAAAACCAAAAGTAACAAATATCCCCTAATCTTTAGATCTCTACAATGGATTCCTATCTGAAATGAAATCCCAGCGCAGATAACACTGCAAAAATTAAAGTCCTACCGAAACCGGGAAAAAGATCAGACCCTTGCTTCCACTACAGGCCATTTTTCGCAAATTTAAAATGTTGACCTAAAAACTTATGCAAAAATATTGGCGGATAGACTCGCAGGGATAACTCCCCAAATTAATGGGAAAAAAAACAGGTGGGATTTGTTCAGACCGGTCCGCAGTGGCGAACATAAGAAAGGACTCGCCATCCTTGATAATTTAAAATAAGAAGTGCCATCTCCATAAAACAGCTTGCCCTCCTAAACTATAGAAGCAGAAAAGGCCTTTGACCCGGTAGACTGGGGATGGCTGGGACAGTTCTGGACAAAATTCACTTAACGGTACCTTTCAGAAACCTTTAAGCTTCCCTGTATACTGCCCCAATGGCCCGTATATGCATTCCTGGCTTCCTTTTAGCCCCATTCTTATTAAAAAGAGGAACGAACAGGGATGTCCTTTATCCCCTCTTCTGTTTAAATCTTGCAGTTGAACCCTTGGGTAGGGTTTTTGTTGTCATCTTTCTACAATAAAGGGGGATTGAGGTGGGGGAAAGGAAGTCAAATAGGCTATGTTCGCCGATGACATAATCTTTTTTATAAAAAAACCCGGACTTAGACCTGGAACCCCTACTACATCAAATCAGGGTATTTAGCCGTTTTTTTTTCCCGTTTTAAAATTAATGAGTCTAAATCAGAACCTTGAACATTGCTAAGAGACCCAACACTGGGTTTGCCCCTTATGTACAAAATTTTAGAACAATAGCCAAATCCGCAATAAAATATTTAGGTATCCAAATTGGACAAACCCCCAGATTCTCTAAAATAAATTAAATTTCCCTCCCATCATTCTGAAAGTGGTAAAGAAATTCACAGAATGGGAGAAACTCCCCCTCCCCCCCCCATTGGCAAAATGTCATTTGGTTAAAATGATGAGCTTTCCAAAACTTCCCGTATCCTCTCCAAACAATCCCTCTTTTTTTAAAAAAATTCAACGTTAAGATTATCCAAGCAGCCTTTTCAAGGTTTATATGGGGCCGAAACGTCCTAGGTGCAAAAATTTAAAGTTGCCGAGGGCGCAGGGGGGATGAATTTCCCAGATGTGAGGAAATACAACCTGGCATGCCTTTTCAGACATTGCATTGATTGGATTAACAAAACCTCTTTTTTTTCAAATTTAGCATAGAACCAGATGATAAGTGGGTTATAAATCCAGCCAAGTTGCCACCTCCTCTAAAATAATATATATAAATATATATTATATAAATATATAATATATATATATATATATATATAAAAATATATAAATATAATATATAATATATATATAATAAATATATATAAAAGCTGTAAACAGCGGGGCCCCCCAAGTGATGCATCCAGTCTGGTTGACGGATAAAAAGAACTCGGTTTAATACAGGGGAAGTACATGTCATTTTATATCACTTGATACGTAAGCATTTATCATAGCATGTGTTAGCTGATCATTGATATTTGATGGGACAGGTTAATAAGAAGTCAAATACAAGTTCTTTATATGGTAATATACTTTTCTGCATGTTTGCATAATGTTAAACCGTCCAGGCCGTTTTAAAAAATGTCCGAGTTGTTTACTGCCCGGATGCTGGTGTCCCCAACAAATGTCCAAATGAATTTCTGTGTCATATTATCCCGCTTTGCTTAAGCTATCCCCTTGTTAATCCATAGGGAATCCATTTTAAATGTCTTCAGCAAACATCAAGACAGGTATATCCTGAAGGTAATTTTCTTGCAGAAGCTGTGCATTTCGAGCCTATAATATCTGATTTAAAAAACTGGTCAAGGAAATAGTATAGAGAATAATTCCTGCAAATAGATAAAAGGCAGTTTTTAATGTAAGCAATGGATATGAAAAGTACAAACAGAGTTCTAATGTTTTGAATCAATTCCCACACCTGACAGTCCCCCCTAAAACATTAAACTCTGTTCCTCTTTCTCTTTTAAACTTACTTACGCTAGGATGAATATGTCTCACCGTATTTAGATGGCTACATAGACAGATGGAGCGGGTAATAAACCCACTGCATCACTGCCAGGCTTGCTCCAAGGGGACGTAACTAAGTGATCGCCGTCTCTTCTACATTGCCTCTGATGGTGAGGATGACGGGGGTTGACCACAAACCGCCAGTTTTCTACCTTAGAGTAGTCCCTAGCAGTGACAGTTTGTGGATTGCTGGCAATCCATATTAGGGAAACCTCGAAGTTTGGTGAACATGTTGGTTTTACTGGAAAATATTAGGGATGGAGATTGGAGACTATCACCCATGAAGAATCTTTTGCTCTCTATACTTCCCCCCTTGACAATGTTCTTTATGGTTTGTTGACCAACTCATAGCCTTCTGGGCCCTCTCTGCGAACTACTGTTCTCAATGGGGTACCCCTGATACAGAACTTCCTCCATAAAAGTAAAACCAATCTTCCTCCAGATAGGGGAGAAAATGGGGATGCTTGTTCTTTCCCCTTTAGTAACAATTTCTTGAAACAAGGAAGAATACACATTACCACATCATCAACAATAGTAAAACCTACCCCCAAATACCATTCCTGCCTGGGCCCAAACCACTTTTGCCACCCATTTATCCATGAGAAGTATTGGTCCCCATGGGGCACTGATTTCCTGATTTCTTTTCAATTCTTGGGAGAGAATCATTCAACTTTTTTATGGCTAAGGTTACCTACCATGGGCCCGGTGTTATTAGGAATATACACACAGCATACATCATGGATTCATATGACAGACTCCCCCCTTTCGGCCAAGATCATGTCCAATGGGCCATTTTATTTTGGAAAAATCATGATTGATGGTTGGGGCCTAATTGGTCAGCTAAAAACCTTGTAAGGCGTCTGTGGTGTAGTTTACAAATCTCTGTTTGGGTTTTAATAAAATATAGTTAAATCCAATCCCACATTTTTGTTAATGGGTTTCCTGGGGGTTATCAGGATTCGAATCCTGCCCTTTCACCTGGTCTCTGGGTTTGAATTTATCAGGCACCCCTCTGGGTTTGTCCTATGGATCTAGGTACACATGTGGGTCAAAACTACCTTTGGTTGGGAGTTACTGGATCTTTTATACCTCTTATGTAGGGGAAGTAAATGTCCTCCTCTTTCCCCTAAGGGAAATAAATTAATGGTATGATAAACTTTTGGGTAGGGGACATTCTCCTGACCAATTTTCCAAGGAGTCTAGATCTAATCTTCATAAACACCACAAATCCAGAAGACATCAGCTACTGATTGTACTCGATTCATGATTGTTCTTTAGGAGATTA
>JAODAL010056955.1:0-22971 GCA_025379985.1 Phyllomedusa bahiana
ATTTAGGTTTTGAATAAGATATTTTTTACAAGGAAAATTAAAACCCAGTTAAACCCAGGACCCTACCATGGTAAACTTGAGATATAACACATAAAAATAGTCCCATGTAAAAAAAAGTAGTGACCAGAAAAATTGTATACACCTACAACCTAGCGGTCCCTACCTAAAGGTTTACCCTATTGGCCAATGTATGACTACGTTTGTTGAATGGATATATCTATGGAGATAGTTTGATATTATAACTGTGTCAAAAATCATATTTTATATGCTTAAAGGTATCTAGTAAAAGTTAAAGGAGCTTTATCATTTGAGCTGCTCGTGCTGTTTACCTAATTCTCTCAGATTGAGTTTGAAATCCAGGGGCGTGTCTCTCCTGTCAGCAGGCTTGTCTCTCCTGTCAGCAGGCGTGTCTCCCCTCCCAGGAGGTGTGTCTCTCCTCCCTGAAGAACTGTGACATCATCATTTTGTTTGAAGAAGGGGATGCAGAAGGTTGTCTGGATATAACAGCTCTGTAGCCTCCTGCATGCTTATGTCTGCAGCCTTCAGGCTCCACAAGCTCCAGAAAGCACTTGTTATATCTCTTAGTTTACACACAAATTACACTGAAAACCAGCAGCTTATACTTCTGTTCTAGTGGTGTTCACCCAAATTGTACTGACAACAGGCAGAGATCTTTACTCAACTACAAGGACAAATGTCAGCTTCAAGTAAAAAATCTCTGCTTGTTTTTCAGTGACATTTGAGTGAATAACAACGGGGGAGAAGCAATCATTTTTGAGAGAAGATCCTGCTCAACCCTATAACTAACTTGGGCTGGTAGTGCGGGCGGTAGAGCTTTGCTCTTACAATGAAGGGGTTTGGAGTTCTAGTCCCTCACAGAGTTCCCCCCCCTAAATTCTACACATATGTAGAGAGACCTAGAATATATATGTCAATCTCTATAATGATATATATACACATACATAGCTCCCCTACATCATGTCTCATCCCCCAGATATATGCATTTTATCAAAATGTTGGAAGTGCTTGGTGTGACTGGGGAGGATGGGACATATATAGGGGAGCTTTGTGTGTGTATAAAAAATAAAATTATAGATGTCTACACATAATTTTCATATTGTTACATATGTGTAAAATTTTAAATAAAAGAAAAAAAAAAACTACGGATGGGGCTTGAACTCCTAACCTCTCTCTTGCAGAGCTATCACTAACTCTACACACACAAACACTTGTACAAACACTTTTAATCCTTATTTTTAACACTACAAGTTTACTCAGAAGGAGGGGGCTTGCATTAATCTGGGGAACAAACCCCCTCTTTTCAAAGTACAGCTTAAGACGGACCTGGAGGGGGGAAAAACCCCTTTTGGGCAAAAGCCCTTTAAACAGACAGTAACTGCCCAATCCTTCACCTTTTAATAACTCAACATACATATAAAATAGTATAGTTGAGTTACCTAAGAAAATACGCATATACTTACTTTTAACTAGCAATAGTATTTTTGGGTCTCTCTAAGGTATTACAATACGTAATGGGGTTCACGGGTCCTTTAGGACAAATTCCTTTTGATAGGGGGTAGAAAAATGGGGTTTATACTTATCGTGTAGTTGTAATTTTTTGTAAAATTTATTTTAATGGGAATTTAAAATTTAATAAAATTGTGCTTTATCAGGAATTATTTTTGGGGAAGTAGTATTTTATAATTCAAGCAAAAGGGGGAAATTTTTGGAAACTAACGTAACTATTTGATTCATGTGATGGCCGGGGGTTGTGTCTAAGGCCATTTTTCAACGGTTATTCAACCGTAATTGCGGACGGATTTCCCGCATTAGGGCTTGAAAAAGGGGGACGGGGGGGGGGCCGCGGGGGGCAGCTCTCCAGCCACAAGACATTGCATTATTCACGGCCGCACCCCCGAAATAATTAAATGTCACTTTCCCCCCCCGCGGCGGTTTTGGGCCGAGCGGGGGGAGGACGGAATCCCAGTTCTCTATGAAACTTGGATTACCGTAATGACGGGGACGGATTGGACCGTACTGCCAAAATTCGGCGGCATACGGCCCAATCCGCACCCAAAACCCAGTAACAGGGCCCTAAAAGTAGTGATGAGGATTATGTTGACTATCGTCACGTTTCGAAAAACGATATGGGGGCATTAAACTAACGTTTTCATATCGATAACCGATATCGCCGAGACCATTAAAGTCTAGGAGAGGAAAACAACACCTTCATTATACACCCCAAACAGGCTAGAGAAGCTGAATTAAACCCACAACAGTCAAATTTGGGATACGTGCAACAAATCTTACAAAACTTAGGAAAAAAAGGGTAAAAAAAAAATTTCGAGCCCACCCCCCCTGCGTAAACCTGACCCCTCAAACCTGCTTTCCCCCACAATTAAAAGTAAAGGGCAGAAAGTTTTGAACCCATTTTTTTTGAACTACTTGAATATCCCTTGGGGGAAACAGTTGCCCCCAAAACCTCTGACACTATCTCTGAGTATAAGCTAGGGTACATTTTGGGTGTCGGGCTCCTGTGCGAGCACTATTTTCGATAAAGACTATTTACATTTGGCGTGTAAATCCTGTCTGGCACTTTTCTCTGAGAAAAATGGAAAATTTTTCTTAGTTCCGTCTAGACATTTCTCCAAATGCAAATGTTTACAGTTTGGCGGGGCCTTTTTTCTGAGACTATTTTCCTGAGATGAGCATGTGACATTTTGGCGTTCGGCCCCCTGTGCTGAACAAATCCTGGAAAAAGCATGTGACATTTTGGCGAGTCTTTTCCTGTGCTGACACTATTCTCATGACCCCATATTTTAAAAAGGGCCGAAAAAAGTCTTTCAACCACCTTTTATTTTCACTGGCCCCTTGACTATATCTTCCTTTGGGGCCAAAGCGAACCCAAAACCCTGCTCCCCAATTAAAAACCCGGAAAAAGTTTTTTTAACCCCCAAAGCACGAAAACATTCTTCCTGGGAAAGCGGGGGAAACCCAGCCCCCAGTAAAAAGTCCAAAAAAGGATCTTTCCCCCATTTTTTTCACTGGAAAACTATACGTCCGGGGTTCCCCAAACCCATGCCCTTTTTTTTTTTTTTGTTTGTTTTTTTTTTTTTTTTTTTATTTTTTTTTTTTTTTTGGGTTGGGGGTTTTTTTTTGTTTTTTTTTTTTTTTTTTTTTTTTTGGGGTGTTTTTTTTTTTTTTTTTTTTTTTTTTTTTTTTTTTTTTTTTTTTTTTAAAAAAAATTTTAAATTAAAATTTTTTTAAATTTTTTTTTTTAAAAAATGGTTTTTTTTTCTTTATTTTTTTTTTTTTTTTTTTTTTTTAATTTTTTTTTTTTTTTTTTTTTGGATTCTTTTTCTCATTTTACTAAACGGCTGGAGGAAATTGTCTCTTTTCTTTGTTCCGTCCGCTCCATACTCCATTCCCTGAATAACCCTCATCTGGTAATTTTTCCTTACCTCCCTTGTACAATTCAGAGGAATTTTTTTTACCACTATTTTGTACATGCAAGTTTTTTAGTTTTAAAGTCTAAAAACACATTTTTTAAAAAGGGGGAATTCCACTAGGGTCTTTGTTTCTTTTTTTAATTTATTCAAGGGGTTGTCTAAATAAGGGACAATACAGCCCATCACCCTTGAGCAACTCTTGAAAAATTGTAAAAAAAATGTCTTTTAGAAAAAACATTTTTTTATAATACCCCTGTTTATGCGCATTTTCACGCAAAATCCCCCAAAAAAATTAAAAATAGCCCCCGACCCTTTGAAAATTTGTGAAGAAAAAAATTTCCCAAATTAGAAAAAACATTTTTAAAATGGGACCTGTAATTGCTCATTTCAAACACATGACCCAAAAAATTATAAAAATGACTTTCTCGGGCCCTTTTAAAAAATTTGTGAGGAGAAATGCCACTTAAAAGCCACATTTCTGTTCCAAAGGACCATGATTTTTGCGTATCTCACAGCAAAACCCCAAAAAATTAAAAAATATGACTTCTCACCACTTTAAAAATTTTGTGAGGGAGAAATGCATTAAAACCACATTTCTGTTCCAAAGGACCACGATTATTCTGTATCTCACAGCACCAGACCAAAAAAAAAATTAAAAAAAATGATTTCTCCACAAAAAAAAATTGTGAGGCAACACACCCCAAAACCAAATTGACAATGCAAAAAATTCAAAATAAAGTGAGTAAATGGAATATGGTTTTGTCATGAAACCTTGGGGTTTTTTACAGTCCCCCACAGCAAAACCAGCAAAATAACTGTTGGGAATTGAGAAAAAAATTGCAGGAAGAAAAATCATTTTAAAAAAAATTTTTTTCAAGAGGACCATTTCTGTTTGGAGAGGAATTTGAAGTAGACCAGCAACAATCGGGACCCGGAAAATTGGGGCCCAAACATCATCAGAGATCTTTTCCTATTCTTTTAAAAAGTCAAACGACCAATGACTGGGGAAACCGGATGTTTTTGTCTGTAATGACCCCTCCGTTTTGGCGAAGGTCCCTCAATATACGCTGGCGCGGCAGGACAACAACCTATGTCGTGGCAGCCAGCCGGGCCATCTCCATTTTGGATCCCAAAGTCTATTGGTCCGGAACACATAAAAAAACCCATCGGGTTGAACGCAGAAACCCTACACCAAAACTTAACTGGCCTCTGGGTTTGAAAATGGTGCCCTGCATTGCATGCGTTGGTGAGGGGGTTAAAAAAAGATTGCCAAGGTCACCCATTAGGCCTTCGCCACCTCGCCCTGCTGCTGTGCCGCTACGGCAACTTGCCCTACTCCTCCCCCACTCGCTTGGGCGTTTTTCCCCCGTACATTTGAAGAACGTGAAGCAGACCAACAATGTCCCATTGACAATCAGCAAGGTCTCCATTCCTGCTTTTACTCTCTATTTGGGGGGGTGAAGAAAGTGCTGGTTTTATTTTTACCGGGACCAGGAGGGTGGCCCCCCGAACTGTTTTTTTCATTTTGATTCCTTAATGTAGGACATGTTTAGGAAATGGAGCACCCCAAACACCATTTGAGATGAGCCTTGATTTCCCAACCTCTGGGGCGAGGGGCATAGCAAAGTCATTCCTATCTTCCTCCTCCCCTCAAATTCGCGCCAACCTCTTTCCCCAAAGGGAAGACATCATAACATGGGGTCAGGGAAATCCTCCCTCCCCCCGCTTCCTCCGGCAAGCTTCTACACACCCCGACTTTCCTCAATGAGCCCCGAAGCGAGGGGCCGCCTTTCCCACCCTGACCCGAACCACTGCTTTTGAAGACCGATAAAATTGGAAACTGTTTATTCGACGGGGAGAAAGTCTCCGTGCGATCTGTTCCTCTCCTCCTCCCGCTGGCAGGACCTATGTTTCGATGTCCAACGATCGTTCCGAACTAAGATCACCCCAATGCTCAAAGCTGACAAGGGCATCGTCCGCACGACCATTTTGGGGGCGCTTTAAAACGCAAGGGGTGGTGCGAGCTCTTTCACCGCCTCCATCTCGTGGCTCAACACCCCGAGTCCCACCCTGCTTGTCAGGCCATTTTCACTTCGTACTGCGAAAGGGATTTCGCTGCTGCCACAATCGCTGGGGCATGTGGAGGGGAATTCCAGCAGTTGCCACGTCAAAAATGAGACGGTTAACGGGAGGGGCCGAGCTGACCGCAACAACCGGGGGGACAAGCAGGGTGGAACGGCGGGAAATGCAATCAACCTCAGCCTTCTTCACAGGGAGTCCAAACCCGGGGAGCTCTTTTGAAATTTTTTGGACGAGAGGTTTTATGACATTGCCGGCAAGGGGTGTGCTCCACCTACCGATCTTAAGGGCGCCCCAGATTTCCCCGTTATCCGCACACCACCTTTCCTGGCACAAGGTTCTTGTCACCCACCAGCGCTCGGGGCTCGTTGCGGAACCGTCCACAGCTCCTGACCTTGGGGACGGTTCCCAAGAAGATAAATTTCAAAAAGGGGGTTTGGTTTCTCTGGCACGGATGCCACAAGACCTTTTGGGGGAAAGAGCCCTGCACCTCCCTGCGGTTTTGAAGAGCGTGCGCCAGCCTGAGAGCCACCTCCCCCCAAACATCCCCCAGCTCACCCAGGGCTTTCCCGAGATAAAGCGGGCCTTGGGCCCTTTCTTACTAGTCCATGGTTTTGGGGGTCAGATGGGCTTTTCCGGACACAGATCAGACAACGCGCTTGAAATTTAGATGAAAAAGGCTGCCAGGGCAGGCGGCTTTTTCTGGCAAAAAAAATGCTGCTCCATCTGGGATTGGGGGCAGGAGGGACATACTGGCGGAATCCATCTGTGTCCACCAGACGGAAAGGCAACATTTCCAAGGCCAAAATCTGGGAATCGACATTCAGGGTTTTACTTTGGGATGGTTTGGGGTTAAGTGTTTCTTCTGCTCCCAAAACCCGGAGACAGAAGGCTGGCTGCTAACGGCCGTACGGGGTGCAGGTCGGCAAACGGCGGGGAGAAAGGGGAGATGGGGTTTTTTTTTCTGGGGTACCGGGGGCCGGTGGAGGCTGAACGGGGGCTGATCCCTGATCATGATTGGAGACATGGGCACTGAGGAACGCTTTTGGTGGCGGGGGGAGGGGAAGGCGGGGACAGAGGGTGGAAGTGTTGAGGCCCGCTGGGCTGGCCTTTTTTGGCCCGGTTTGCCTCCTTTCAACTCATGCATTCGCTGCATGTGAAACGTTGGTGGTGGTTTTAAACCACCTAAGGTTTTGCCTCACTTATCTTTTAAAAGGCAAAGGTGGCATATGACTCGCGGGGGGAATCAAGGGTTGCTCAAAGAAGGCCCAGCTTGAGAGGTCCGGACCTTTTTGATGGCGATAAACGAGCGGGTTTTGCGCTGACCCTGGGGCGAATCAACAGTGGGCTTCTGCGACCGCCCCCCCCTTTTTGTGGGGGACCGTATTGACCTACCCCCCTCGTCTTCCTCCTCGCCACTATAAAACGCTCCAAGCAAATTTTTGCGGAAAAGACCAGATGGATCCGCAATGCCCTCATCATCATCACACAACACAGGTCTTGGCGCCCCCGACATTCTGCATCCAAACTGCGGGCTACAAGCAAGGGCACTGCAAGGGGTTGCCGACCGCCCGGAATTTTGGGCCCCATTTTACCGTTCCTTCTCCTCCTCTATGGACAAATAACTGGGCCCCAGAGCAACAAATCACCTCTTGATCTTTAACATCCTTCTGACCCCAACCGCATTTTTTTCTCAAAAGGTCTTCAAAAATGGATTATCCCACATGGTGGTAATACATTGACATTTGGCTGGCCTTCGCTTTATGTTGACGGGTGACATTATCTGAGATGACTTTGTGGGCCGGGGAAGGGGGGACAAAGGTAAACGCTGTTGCAGGGTTGCATTTAAACCCCTGAAGGGCAATTGACACGCGTTCATTACTAGATTCACAGGCCCTACCCAGCGATGACAGGCCTGACTCCCAACCGATGAATCCGCTGGGGATCGTGTTTTGCCACACTGGAAAAGCACCTTCTCTATACCTCTACCTCCGTTTCCCCCCCCCCTTTGCTCCTTACCCCCTAATTTCGCCCTTTAAGAAATAAAAAAATTTGAAATATGGAATATTTTTGGAAAGTCTATTTTTAATATACAGCAAATCACAGCTATTTCAAAAACCCCTAACAAAACAAAATTTGCTGGATTCAAATTTAACAAACTGGACGGGCAAAAGTGCAAAAAACACTATCGTTTGGTTTTCGTATAATACAATTGGTTTTTGGCACTTTCAACACCTGTGGTACTATAAAAATTGCTGTATAAGATAAAGCACGCTATCTGAATAACAAAGCTGCAAAAGGCCCCAAAATCAAAAAACACGTATCTGTTAAGATTCGATATACAAGGTATTTTTTGGGCCCTTTTCAATTCACTGTGGGGACTTAAAATTGTGTATAAAATAAGTGCACGCTATTTAAAAGAACAAAGCTGCAATCCCAAAAATCAAAAAAAAACGTACTGTTATAGATTCGGATGAACAAGGTATTTTTGGCACCTTTCAATCCCTTGGGGGGACTAAAAAATTGCGTATAAAAATAATGCAAAGCTATCGAATGAACAAAAGCTGCAATGCCCAAAGCCAAAAAAAACCTATCTTTTAGATTCGATATACAAGGTATTTTTTTCACCTTTCAATTCACCTTGGGGACTAAAAAAAATTTCGTATAAGAATAAGTGCACCTATCTGAATGAACAAAGCGCAATGCCCAAAGTCAAAAAACACTATCGTTTAGATTTGGATGATACAAGGGATTTTTGGCACCTTTTAATTCCCCCGTGTGACTATAAATTCTGTATAAGATAAAGTGCAACTACTCAATGAACAAATCGGCTGGGCAAAAAAAGGGAAAAAACCATCTGTTTATGATTTTTGATGAACAAGGTATTTTTTGGCACCTACAACCTGTTGCTGACACAAGATTGCGGATTCAATTTAATGCAAGGGGGAAAATCAACAAAGGTGAATGGGGAAAATTAAAAAGAACACCATCTGAAATGAACTGATAATAAAACTGGAGTTTTTGCACCTAACAAAGAACCTGCAGTTAACAAAATGATTTTTACCTAATCAAGTTCACACGCCCAAATCCAGGAAATCTTTCAAAAGCAAACTTTTAAAAATGAAATATTGCTGCAAGTCTACACTAAGTCTTGGTGAACTTTATCCCGTGTCCTTTAAAGAGCTTTCTTGTTTCCCCCCGCCCCCCCCCCCCTTTCCCCCCCGTGACTTTATAGCGATAGATGCGCTTTAAAATAATCTAACACCTAAAATCTTCCCAAGTCTAATCTAACTAACAGCTAATATAGGGTTTCTCTTTGAAAAATATATGATTTGCTGAGTAGTTTTGGGGAAAATGCAGAGCGCACGTCCAACAATTAAATTCAGAGAGACGAGGCAAACAGGGAAGGGCTGTTTTATGTTAAAACGAGGGGCATTTTTTTTTTCCACCCAAACGCAACCATAAACACCCTCAAGTCGCACACACATCCACCCTCCTATTCTGTAAAGCTGATTGGCTGGCCGCCAAAATGTCAGGAAGCGCTGAAAATGGCACGATATTAATAGATTATCCCGCAATTTTTAACTAAATTATCACGTGATCGCAAAAATCCGATTACCATAAAAACCGTGCCGATTTCAACTTTGTCGATAATAATCGCTCAACACTACCTAAAAGTATAAACCCAGATACTTGGCTGCAGGAAGTGAAGGAAGTATTTTCTGACCAAAACTTGACCCCATTGACATACTCCCCTACCATTAAGACGACATTTAGGGATCTCACAAAAACATACAAAGAGTACACCACCTCTTGGTGGGAAGTACAATCCCTTGAAAATTAAATACAACAGAAGATCATACCAAGAGGTTTAAGAATAAATCTGAGCCCTGCAGAGAGATTGAGATCAGAGGTAGTCCTAACTAGGTGGGAAGGGGGTGACAGAGTCCTCAATGCGGTTCATGCAAATATTATTAGATGAGGAAAAATCTTGTTTTGAAAAACTTAAAGAACAACTTCAGAGTTATACTGATTTGACTCTTAAATTTAAAAGTGAACCGGATTTTGAGGCTAGAGAAACTGAACTCCAAAATAAAGTATATAGACATCAAAACTTTGTTAAAGAGAGGAAACATAATCTGTTTCTACGGGATCTGGCAGATCTAAAGGAGGGGAGAGTATACTCCTTTCTGAACCCCAAAAATAACAGCAAAAGATACAAAGGAAAAACTGACATCTCCTCATCTGAGGCTGAATTCTCCGAATCGGAGCGTAGTTATCTGACAAGAGGAACAGGAAAGAGGAGAGAATCGTCAGGAAGAAGGGCAGATGAGAAAGGATGGGGAACCCAGAGAGGACAAAGGATGGGTCCAGTAGGAGATGGGAATTGGTCGTCCTCTATGTTCTCTGGTTCTACCAATGTACCTTTTTTAGAGCGCCAGATTCCAGAGAACAGTCTTAGAAACAGGGAAGCGAACACATGTTAACAACTAAAAATAATCTGCAGATTATTAATCTATCTAAATGGACCCTCACAGAAACAGAAACCAGACTACTGAGTAAGGGCCTTTTGTTTGTCCCCACTAATACCTATAGGGATTTTGAATGGGTTAAGGATATCAATCTCTTTGTACGTAAAATCAAATGGGAAAACATTTTTCATAAAAAAGACATCAGGGAATGCATGTACTTGGGAATTGAGCCGGGAGATTTGGAAGGAATGAGGAAATTGTGCAGTTTATTGTCGGAAGAAGAGAGAGTGGTAGGGGAAGGACCCTTTACTACTCTTGGGGAATAAAAGTAAAAATAAGCCACCATTACAGCCTTATACATCATTGAAAGCATTTCTTGATGTGGTCACGGATGAATTAGGTATAAAAAATCTATCCAAACATGAATGGCAAGCATTAGTGGCCCTCAAAAAGGATGAATCTATTATAATAAAACCTGCTGATAAGGGGGGTAATATTGTAATTATGGATGTTGACCAATATCAGTCCATGTGTCTAAAATTACTGCAAGACAGAGATTGCTATCAGATCCTTAAAAAAGATCCTACACCACGTCTGTTGGCTGAGTTAAAGGTCATTTTGGATCAAGCCTTATTAGACCACATCATTAATAAAAGGGAATATGAATTTCTCCTTCCAAAATTCCAGAGACTAGCAACCTTCTACGGGCTGCCCAAAATTCACAAAGGGACATCCCCTTTAAAAGGTAGACCAATAGTCTCTGGCATAGTTAGCTTGACTCAAAATCTTGGGATATATGTAGACAAAATTTTACGAGTCTTTGTCAGTGCTTTGCCAACATACGTCAGAGATACGTCGGATCTACTGTTAAAACTGGAGGGAGTGACTATTTATCAAGATGTCCTCTTGTGCAGCATTGATGTAGAAGCACTGTACTCATCCATTCCCCATGAGAAGGGGCAGTAAGTTACTTTTTGGAAACTAGGGGCATCCAATATGGTAAACATAATCAAATAGTTTTGGAGCTCCTAAGATTCTCCCTTGAAAATAACATCTTTGTTTTTGATGGCAAGACCTACCACCAGCTCAGGGGCACAGCAATGGGGAGCCCAAGTACTCCCACATATGCAAATGTGTTCCTGGGCTGGTGGGAGGATGTTTTTGTTTTTTGTGATGAATTACAGATGTTTACTGAAAAAATCTTGCTCTGGATACGATATATAGACAACATCCTGATCCTATGGAAGGGGGAGGTCAATTCTTTGAGGAATTTGTAAAGAAGTTAAATCAGAATGATGAGGGTCTTAATTTCACCTTTGAATGGAATGAATATGTACTTCTAGTCCTGGATTTGTTGATTTCGAAAAATCCAGATTGCTCCTTAAGCACAAAGGTTTTTAGGAAAAGCACGTCCACTAATAGCCTTTTGAGATGGGACAGTTGTCATCCTAAGTCCCTAATTAAAGGAATACCAAGGGGACAGTACCTCCGTCTGAGACGGAACTGCTCAGAGCTACAGACATTTAAGACTCAAGCGAAGGATTTGAGGGAGAGGTTTCATGCAAGGGGATATCCGGATCCCCCCTTAAAAGAGGCCTACATCAAATCTCTTAGAGAGGAGAGAGTAGGTCTCCTTGTTCCCAGGAACGAGCGAGATACTTCTGGAAGGGAAGATAGGGCTGACCTGAGGATTATTGGGGAGTACAATGAAAATGCATACCAAATTAGAAAAATTATTCAGAAATATTGGAAACTTTTGTTGCAGGATGATGATTTGAAGGTCATCCTTCCCAGTGTCGCACAAATTACATATCGGAAGGGTAAAAGCCTCCATAATAGGCTAGTGAGGTGCCATTTTAGCCGACCAGCACCAAGAGAAAGCTGGCTTAGAAGACAAAACACCAAAACTTAGCCATAGATGGTAAAAAAATAAAATAAATTTTATTGAAGAAAACTCCATAAAAATACAGAAATGTAATATAAAAAAGGATACAACACACACCCCAAACAGAATGCTGCTACCCAAACCCTCCAAAAACAAAAGGGAAAATAACAACACCTATATATAAGATAACAGGGTGAATCAAATATAAATGATACAATATCTTAAAGCATAGAGCATACTTAGCCAAGTGTCACCCAGTGTATGGAGGGGAGCAGCTAAGTAAGTATGCTCTATGCTTTAAAATATTGTATCATTTATATTTGATCTCAGCCTGTTATCTGATATATGGGTGTGTCTATTTTCCCAGTTTTTTTTTGGAGGTTTGAAACACATCGTTTGGGTGTGTTTTGTAACCTTTTTATATTCACATTTGTGTATTTTTATGGATTTTTCTTCAATAAAATTTATATATTTTTTACCATCTATGGCTAAGTTTTGGTGTTTTGCATTTTGATTGCCATATGGTGCTTTATTGTTTAAAGTGGTAGCCCTTATAATTTTTTGTAGGTGATTTATGGCTTAGAAGACAGCCAAATGGATGTTTCAAGTGTGGCAACTGTAAATTTTGCCAATTTGTGATAAACTGCAAATAGTTCACAGGAAACAGGATGGACCGTTCCTTTGAGATTCGCCATTTTATCAATTGTCAATCAATGGGAGTAATTTATATGGCCACATGCCCCTGTTCTTTGAAATACATTAGTAAAACGAAACGCGAATTTCGTAGAAGGATTGGAGATCACATTGGAGACATAAGGAGAAAGATGGACACACCCATTGCAAGACATACAAACGAGAAACATGGAGGAAAGATGGAGTGTATACACTTCAGGGGCATAGATTTAGTAAGACCCCCAGTGCGAGGAGGAGATTGGGACAGGATGATCTTACAACGAGAGAGTCAATGGATTTTTAGATTAGATACAGTTCAACCTTTGGGGTTAAATGAACAGTGTTCTTTTGCATGCTTCCTGTAGTATTTTATTTAACATCAGCACAACAAATTCAGTCAGATTTCAGTCAGAAAAAACATGATAAATTCCCTAGTCTATATTTGACTAATAAAAAGGGCCAATACGTCATAATCTAAAACACGAAATGCACTCAAAACGAACTATTTATGGGGATGGGGTTATCTCTATACGCAATTAGAAGATAACACAGTTTAGATAATGATATGAAAAGGTTAATAATTTAAATCCCAACGTCTTTTGTGGGGAGATATGTGAGAACAAAATACGTGGATTGTGGTATTAGAGAACTCCTTATGGTGATCCCTTGGGAGTGATTATGGATGTGGGGATGTCTGGAGAGCAACTATGTTTAAATACCGTTGTATCTGTTTGTTTAAATCACCTTGTATGAAAAATAGTTGCGGCTTTGGATGGAGTAGTCCGCGCATGCATGGTGTCCTATGAGAGACCAACGACGCCATCTTTGTATATCCGCGCAGGCGCATTATGCCTTACAGCCACAGGTGCCGGCTTGAATATCCGGTGCAGCCGCAATGATACAGAATAGACTAGCGGCGCCATGTTTGAGAGTTTGCGCATGCGCACTGCACTTTTGTGGATGCCGAGCATTGCCGACGATCTGTGTGTAACCACAGACATTTGGTAAGTTTGATTTAATGTTAACTAATTGGAGATGTGGAAACTTTATCCCTACTCATCAGGTATGGAGTGCTAGTATGATAATGACGGGCTGCTCACTATAAGGTGGGACTAATTGGGGGGAGGGATTTTGGACATATATACTCCTGCCCCCCTAGAGACTACTAAACCTGGGATAACACTACCCTATAGGTCGTGGGTCAGTTTGACTCCAATAGGAACATCTTTCCTGTCACTGTCCAGTGAGTATACCTGCTACCATATATATTGGTAAAGTGGAAGTTTATGTGTTGGTAATATGGTGTTTGTGGACACTTTATAGGGAGACCTTTCCTGGATATGTGTACCCTTTGAAACCATCTGATGCTTATGGTATGTAATTATCTTATTTTTTGGAGATGTGTTACAAGATAAAAAGTTTTTATGGACCCCACTGATGAGTCCGAATGAGGATGAAACGTGTTTGGGGATAGTAACAATGTTATAATTACATCAAACATTTCTTATTTTTTCTACTATTCTTGTTGCACAGGTATAGGTGCTTATACCTGTGTATAGGTTTTTATATAATATATATGTATAGTTGAGTTACGCTAAGAAAATATGCATATATGTTATCTTTTGAGACAAGCAATAGTATGTATTGGTCTCTCAAAGGGTACTATACAGGATACTGTGAATGGGGCGCACGGGGTCGCCCTTTTCGGGGGTCTCCGTTTAGGACAATATTCCTGTTTGATAGGAAGGTGAGAACAATAGGTTAGTACTGTATCGTAGGAGTTGTAGAGTTTTTGTAAAAGTTATTTTGGAATAGGAATTTAAATTAAATTTAATAAAAGTTATGCTTTATTAGGAATTATTTTTGTGGGATAGTAGTATTTGTTATAATTAGTGTTGAGCGATTTTTATCGACAAAGTTGAAATCGGCAAGGTTTTTATGGTGATCGAAATTTTCAGATCATGCGATAATTAAAGTTAAAATCTGTGCATCATCTATTAAGATCGCGCCATTTTCAGCGCTTCCTGTCATTTTGGGGCCAGCAAATCAATTACAAATAGAGCAGGGTGAGATGTGTGTGCGACGTCATGACTGGGATGTGTATGGTTGCGATTGGCTGGAAAAAATCACATGACCTCGTTTTTAAAACATAGAATACCCCTTCCTGTTCAGCCTTAGTGCCCTCTCAGCGTCTCATAGGAATAGACGTGCGCTCTGCCTGTGGCCAAACAGCTCAGCGAAATTAGTCTATTTCTCACAGAGAAACCTCTACTATTAGCTGTGATCCTTCCAATTTAGTTAGATTAAGATTTGAAGATTTTATGTAGTTAGCTAAGAATTTTTAAACAGCATCTACCGCTGTAAAGTCACGGGGGGAGCAGGGGGAGGGCCCGCGGGTGAACACAGACAAGCTCATCTATAAAGAACACTGGTTAAAGTTCACCAAGACTTAGTGTAGACATTGCACTGCAATATCTTTATTATTAACAGTTTGCTATTGAAATATTTCCTGGATAATTGGGCAGCCTGAACTTATATTGGATACACATCATTTCTAGTAACTGCAGGTCTCTTTGTTAGTGCAAAACTCCACTTTTATTATAAGTATACATTTCAGATAGCTGTTCCTTTTCAATTTTACCCATTCCCACCTGTGTTGATATATCCACCTTGCAGTTAAATTACAAACCAGCAATCTTGTAGTCAGCACAGGTTTTTTTTGTTGCCAAAAATACCGTGTATCAATACGGATAAAAAACATAAGATACATGTTTTTTGACTTTTGCGCACCCAGCTTTGTTCATTGACGCAGCATCCACGTAAATCATAAAACACAATTTTATAGGTCACCACATGTGAATTGAAAAGTTGCAAAAAATACCATGTTTTTAAAACGAAAACATAACATAAACGTGATTTTTTGCACTTTTGCCCAGTCCAGATTTTGGGTTGATAGACACCTTGCAGTTAAATTTGAATCCAAAAATTTTGTTTTGATTAGAGGGTTTTTTGAGAAATAGCTGTGATTTGCCGTTTTTTTAATAAGAGACTTTCCAAAACAATTCCATCCCTTTCTCAAATTTTATATTTCTAAACATGGAGCGAAATGCAGGGGGTAAGCGAGCAAAGAGGGGGTACACATGGAGGTAAGGTACGAAAAAGGGGCTCCTTCCATGCTGGCAACAACACGCATGCCACGGATCGTCAGTTGCAGGACCGTCAGGCCTGTCATCGCTGGGTCAGGGCCCTGTAATCTCATAACGAACATCGTCGCCAATCTTCCTTCAGTGGTTAATGAAACCTGAATCTAGCATTTTTACCTCCTCGTCCTCCCAGTCACGGCCACAAATGTCGTCATCAGCATCATCAGCATCCGTCCAACATGAAGCAGCCCAAATGTCCAACTCGTTACCCACCACACTGGATAATCCATTGTCTGAAGACCTCTTTGATGACAAAATGCGGTTGGGGTCAGAAGGCATGTTAAAAAGATCAAGAGGAAATTTAGTCTACTCTGACGGGCCCAGTTACTGATGCCATCAGAGAAGGTGAAGAAGCCGGTCAATCGGCAAAAATTCCCGGGCGGTCGGGAAAGCCTTGCAGTGCCCCTTGCTTGTAGCCCCAGCTTCTGGGTGCAGAAAGTCAGACGACCAAGTCACCTGTGTTTATGAATGATGACGACATTGCGGATCCACCTGGTCTTTTCCACAGAATTGCTTGCGAGCGCTTCATCAGTGGACGAGGAGGAAGACGATGGGTAGTGTCAATACGGGTCCCGCCACAAAAAGGGAGAGGGCGGTCGCAGAAGTCCGCTGAATGATTCCGCCAGCCACGGTCCCGCGCAAACCCCGCTCCTCGCTTATCGCCGTCAAAAGGTCCAGGACCTCTCAAGCCTGGCCTTCTTTGAGCAAGCCTCTGATTCACCCACGATGTCATATGCCGCCTTTGCCGTAAACGCATAAGTAGAGGCAAACCTTAGGTGGTTAACCACCACCAACATGTCCTAGTCACAAGCAGTGAATGCATAGTTTAAATGGAGGCAACACTTGGGCCAAAAAAAGGGCCCAACCGACGCCGGGCCTCCAACCACTGTCACACCCTCTGTCTCCTCCTCTTCCGCCACCACCGAGCGTTCCTCAGCTGCCCATGTCTCTCAAAAGGGAAGATCCTCCTTAAAGGGAGAGCACCTAACGAACGCTTGTAATTTTTTTTTTTTCCCTTTTCGCCCTCTACTTAGCACGCATACCCAAAAGGCTTATGGGAAAGGGTGAGAACCCCACAGCGCCCCTGGGGTTGTAACAAATCCTAAATTTGCTTGACCCACCAGTTTTGAGAAAGCAAAAAGGATTTTTTTACCAACCCATAGTCTCACTGCAGAAAAACGCTGTTTCGGGATTTTTGCCCCCTCTTCATCAGAGCAAGAAGATAAGGGGCTGGCTTGTGGGGGCATGGGGGGTAGCTCAGAAGGGAAGATCTCTCCTTAAGAAGCACCGAACGAACGCTTGAGAGGCAAAACAAAAACTCACAACCTTTTTCGTTCGGGCTCCCCTTTAAAGGGGGGAAGACCCCTTCCCTAGCTCCCCACCCCTCCCACACGCCCCCCGATCTTCTCTGTTTGCACTGAAGAGGAAAAAAACCCGAAACACTTGTCTGCAGAAACCCAACTGGTTTGGGCAAAAAAATCCTTTTTGCTATCTCAAGACTCTGGTCAAAAAAAATTGAGGATTGTTACAACCAACAAGGCGCTGGGGGCTTCTCAGCCCCTTTCCCATAATGCCTTGTGACTGTCTCTCAAGATGATCAGGGGATCAGCCCCCCCAGCCCCAGCCCCAAACCACCACACCAACAGAGACCCATCCTACCCCTTTTCCTTCCGCCAGTTTGACGACCTGCACGCCGTACAGCGGCCAGTCTACAGCCCCCCTTTTGTCTTCCAGGTTTGGGGGCAGAAGAAACACTTTAACCCCAAACCATCCCAAAGCCAAAAGCCTGAATGTCGGCATTGCCAGGCTTTTGGCCTTGGAAATGTTCCTTTCCGTCTGGTGACACAGATGGGTTCCACCAAACGTCAGGGCCCTCGCCTGCCCCCAATACCAAATGCCGACAGGCATTTCTTTGCCAGAAAAGCCATCCCTGCCCTGGCCAGCCACGTGTCATCAAAAATTCAAGGGTGTTGTCTCCATCTGGTCCGGAAAGTCCCATCTCAACCACCGCCCACAGGGACTAGTAAGCACGGCCAAGGCCGCTATATCCTGTGACAGCTCACGGGGTGAGCTGGGTGGATGTCTCTGGGGTGAACGGGGCTCTCAGGCTGGGCGCACCTTTTCAAAACCCGCAGGGAGGTGCAGGGCTTTTTCCCCCCAAAGGGTCCTCTGGTGGCATCACGTGCCCAAGACACCAAGCCGTTTAAAAATCAACCGTCTCATTGTTGACTGGCAACACGCTGGAAATCCACCCTCCCACATGTCCAGCGATTGTGGGAGCAGTGCTACCATTACGTAGTACGAAGTGACACATGGCCTGAACAAGCACGGTGCGGACCTCGGGGTTGTTGAGCCACCGAGAGAGGGGGCCCAGGTGAAAGAGCTCTGCACCAAACCTTGCCAGTTTTGAAGAAGCCACCAAAATAGTCATCCGGACGATGCCCTTGTCAACATGAGCATTGTGGTGATCTTAGTTCGGGAACGATCTTTGGACCCCTTGAAACATCGGGTTCCGCCAGCGACGGAGGAGGAGACGGACACAGATGCAGACACGACCCTTTCCCCTCCGTCAAATCCACAAGGCCCCGACATTTTTCTCATTTACCCGGTCTTCATTGGGCAGTGGTTTTCGGGTCCAGAGCTAAGTGCAAGGCGGCACCTCACTCTGGGGGTTTGCATCATCTGAGCAATCAGGCTGTGTTGAAGCTGTGCCGGAGGAGGAGGAGTATTCCTAGACACAGACGTCCCGCCTTGGAAAGAGGTTGGCGTGAATTTGAGGCAGATGAGGAAAATGAGTTTGCTAGTTTCCCCTCAACCCAGAGGCTTGGGAACTCAAGGCTCCATCTCTCACATGAGTGCTTGGATGCTCCATTTCCTCCAACATGATCCTCGCATTAAGGCCATCAAAATGAACAACAGTTACTGGGTGGCCACCCTCCCCGGATCCCCGTATAAAACAAAACTCAGCACTTCCTTCCACCCACCCAAATAGAGAGAAAATGCAGGAAAGGAGACCTTGCTGATTGATCAACTGGAGACATCTGTTGCGTCTGCTTCACGTTCTTCAAAGTCAACGGTGGAACAACGCCAGCGACGTGACAGCAGTAGAGTGCCAAGTAGCCATAGCGGCAGCAGCAGGCAAGGTGGCAGAAGCCTAATGGGTGACCTCTGGCAATCTTTATTTACCACCTCACCAACGCATGCAATGCAGGCCACACATACACCACCCAGAGACCAGCTTAAAATCATGGTTGCCACTAATCTGCGTCTCAACACCGATGTTTTTGTATGTGTTTCCGGACCCAATAGACTTCTGGGTATCCAAAATGGACGAATGGCCCGATCTGGCTCCCATGCCATAAGGTGTTTGTCCTGCCCAGCAGCCAGCGCCAAATCTGAGCGGACCTTCAGCACAGCCGAGGAGTCATTACAGACAAACGCATCCGGCTTTCCACAGATAATGTGGATCGTTTGACTTTCATCAATTTTAATATGGCATGTATTTCTGTTGATGTTGGGGCCCAATTGCCGAGGTCACCGATTATTTGCTGGTCTACTTTACATTCCTCTCCAAACAGAAATGGTCCTCTTGAAAAACTTTTTTTTAAAAATGAAACATTTCGTACTGCAATTTTTATTCTCAATTCCCAAAATTCATTTTGCTTGAGGGGACTGTAAAAGACACCAAGGTTCAAAGACAAAACCATATCCATTTTCTCCATCTTTAGAAATTTTCACAATTTTCATGGTTTTTGGTCATTTGCCTCAAGATTTTTAACAGTGGCTGAGAAGTCATATTTATAATTTTTTGGGGTCATGTTGCTGTGAATAAGCTATAATCATGTCCTTTGGAACGAAATAAAGGCTTCTAATGGCATTTCTCCTTTACAATTTTTAACAGTGGCTGAGAAGGTCATTTTTAAATTTTTTGTGGGTCATGCTTCTTTGAAATGCAGCAATACTACAGGTCCTATTTTAAAAAATGTTGTTTCTAATAGACATTTGTTCTTCACAAATTGTCCCAAAATGGCTCATGGGTCATGTTTTTTAATTTTGGGGCATTTTGCTGTGACATGCAGCTCTACTACAGGGCCTATTCTAAATAATGGTGTTGCTAACCGACGTGTGTTATGCACATTGGTCATGAGTGGCTCAAGGGTGATGGGCTGTCAAAACGGAATAGGTAGGACCTGTTAATGACACATATTGCAAAATGACTTGGTTTTTGCAAGATCTTTAACATAGCTATCAATCCCTTTATAAAGACAACCCATTTAATACAATTAAAAAAGAGAAACAAGACATGGGGGGATCCATCCGATTTTAAAAATGTGTTTTCTAGAATTAAAGCACTAAAAAACTTGCATGTACAAAATAGCTGTTAAAAAAATTCCTCTGAATTTTTACAAGGGAGGTACAGGAAAACTTGACCAGATTAGGTTATTCAGAGGACATGGATTATGGAGCACGGACAGAGAACAAAGTACAGAGACCATTTCCTCCAGCAGTTGAGTAAAATGAGAAAAGAATGCCAAGATAAAGGGCACCTGGGTGGTAACAGGAGCTTAACCACCAGTATTTCCAAAGTGAAGCTCAATTGGTCCACACTCATACGGGGGGGAAAGCGCTACCCCCAGGTATTGACTGTGTACTGAGGAAGGCGGGAGTTCTCACTCTTCCCTTCCGCACGACAGTTTTCGTTGCTGCGTCATCAGGGCATTTAACCTGCGTGTTAATAGTTTACGGACGCCAGCCTGGGCTCTCACCGCACCCCCTGTAACTCCGGCCCCCTGGGTCATACTGCGGTCCAGGACGGGTATAGTCCAATGTCCAGTGAAACTAAAATGGGGGTTGAAGGACTCCTTTTTCCGGCACTTTTAAATGTGGGGTCATGCAGGTTTGGGGCTCATACTGTGGCCCAGGACAGGTATAGTCAAATGTCCAGTGAAACTAAAATGGTGGGTTGAAAGACCTCCTTTTTCCGGCAATTTTTAAATCTAGGGTTATGCGGGTTTGGGCTCATGCTGTGGCCCAGGACAGGTATAGTCATGTCCAGTTCAACTAAAAGGGTGTTGACAGAGTCCTTTTTCCGGCAGTTTTTTATGTGGGGTCAGGCAGGTTTGGGGGTAATGCTTGCCCAGGACAGGTATAGTCAATATCCAGTTGAAACTAAAATGGTGTTGAAAGACTCCTTTTTCCAGCACTTTTAAATGTGGGGGTCATGCAGGTTTGGGCCATGCTGCGTTCCAGACAGGGGTATTCAATGTCCATCCAAGTAAAATGAATGGTTCATTTTCATACTGCCTTCTGGCACTTTTTTTAATTTGTGGGTGATGCAGGTTTTAAGGTCCCTCTGCGGTGCAAACAGGGATAGTGAATGGTGTGCCTTTTTTTCTGTGGCTTTATAGCCTAAGTTTGTGCCTAAATGTAGAAACGTATCCATTTGACTGTTGTGATGTTAATTCCAGCTTCTCCAGCCCTGTTTTGGGTGTAAGAATGAAGGTGTTTGTTGCTCTCCCATAGACTTTAATGGTCATCGCTCATAATCGACTGCTCACTATCGAAAAACCTTATCGATGGTGGCCGACTATCGACTATCGCCTGATGTCGATAGCCAACGTAATCGCTCAACACTAGTTATAATTCAAGCAAAATTGGGAAATTTTTGAACTACACATACAGCTTGTACAAACACTGTGTTGAATCCTTATGTTATACACTACAGATGATTACGTCATTAGGAGGCGGGTCTTGCATTAGATCTGAGGAACAGGAACCCCTCTCTTTTCAAAGTAGCAGCTTAGGACTGGACCTGTGAGGAGGTGAATCAACCTCTTGGCAAAAGCCCTTTAAACAGACAGTATTTGCCCAGATCCTTCACCCTAGAGCTGGGAGATGTTTATAGAACCAGCAGCCCTTTGGGTTTTCACTATCAATTTTAACAGCTCAGAGGGGAGTAAACACAGAGTGTGCAGGCAGCCAATCACAGGGCAGGGGGCGTGGCCGGGGCATTTCCTGTCTAGGGGGCATATCCCAACAGGTTGAATGAAATGTTAGCCAGCCAATCACAGTGCAGGGGGGGTGTCAAGGGTGGTGGTAACCGTACAGAGGGCATGGCCGACCAGCAACAGCAGAAATAGAACACAGATTAACAGAAAAGCTCATATCTGCTAAACCAAGTGACAGAGGTAATGCAACCCAATTACAAAATTTCTTATTTTTAAACTGTTCCCATAATCTGAGACATGATCTTTGTAATGTTAAAACCCCTTTAAGTTTTAGCTGTTCTTCTAAATAGTTTTTTGCTAAAATACAGCTAATTTGGCCGCTTCTGCTTTTGTGTGTGATCATTGTTTTTTGCTTTTTTATTATGTGGAGATTAACCCACCTAAAATGTAGAGGGGGAGACAATCAAGACCGAAACTAAAAATGTTGAAGGGGAGACTCACGGCCGGACACTATAAAATGTGGAGGGGGAGACTCACATACTGGACATTATAAAATATAGATTGAGAGACTCATGGCCGGACACTATAAAATGTAGAGGGGGTGACACACGGCCGGACACTATAAAATGTGGAGGGGGGGAGACTCATGACCGGACACTATAAAATGTAGAGGGGGACTCACGACCGGACACTATAAAATGTAGAGGGGCAGACTCACAGCCGGACACTATAAAATGTGGAGGGGAGACTCATGGCCGGACACTATAAAATGTAGATGGGGAGACTCACGGCCAGACACTATAAAATGTAGAGGGGGAGACTCACGGCCAGACACTATAAAATGTAGAGGGGGAGACTCACGGCCGGACACTATAAAATGTGGAGGGGAAGACTCATGAGCAACACTATAAAATGTAGAGGAGACTCATGACTGGACACTTTAACCCTTTATCAACACAGGACATACCCATTAGTTCTGGTGCTGATATGGGTCTGTGTAGTGGAAATGCTCAGTCATCCTTCTATTTAGAAGAGACTCACGGCCGGACACTATAAAATGTAGAGAGGGGGACTCACGGCCGGACACTATAAAATGTGGAGGGGGAGACTCACGGCCGGACACTAAAAAAATGTTGGGGGGGGACTCACGGCCGAAAATAAAATGTGGGGGAGACTCAGGGGGGACACTATAAAATGTTGGGGGGGGGCTCACGGGGCCCGGGCACTATAAAATTAGAGGGGGGAACATGCCTTATAGAAAAA
>JAODAL010056956.1:0-22971 GCA_025379985.1 Phyllomedusa bahiana
CAAATCAAAATTACACATAGCAGCAAGCACTCAATCATGTTTGTTCAAATTATATTACTTTGGCCTGGTCTTGCCTAATAATCATCAATAACCAAGTTATAATAGACACTAGAGGGAATATTTACATCAGTCTGAAACTCCCTAGTCAACAGCACATCCACGGTGAAGGGATGGTCTTCCCTTTATAGGAAACAGAACATGGCATTGAACCTCATGGCCATGATATCTATCTCTGGCATTCCTAATATCTGGATAATTTTTTTGTCTAGGAAGTGCAGACAAACCACCTGTTCTAATCCACACAGGAAAAGAAAAAACAAAAGATGGGAGTGGGCCAAAGTCAGGAGGCTCCATTTAATTAGTATTTAATAATATTAAATAAAAAATCCCATCAGTCCATCTTGTCTATAAAGCCTCCCCCCCCCCCAATAAGCGAGTACTTAGGGTTCCCCAGTAGAAAAGGGCTGTAAACCACTATGATGCTGCTTAATAAAATGCTTGAAGGCTCCGGATATGTTCAGTTGTTTTCTCAGGAGGCTCCATTTAATTAGTATTTAATAATATTAAATAAAAAATCCCATCAGTCCATATTGACTATAAAGCCCCCCCCCCCCAATAAGCGAGTACATAGGGTTCCCCAGTAGAAAGGTTCATATTTAGGGCACCCCCGATAGGTAGGTACATAAGCACCCACAGTAGGCAAGGATATATATATATGTTAAACCAAGTTAGGGAAGCAGCTATAAAAGAAAGGCTTATGTTCATGAGACCACCCTATTAATAAAATCTAAAACGTGGTTCAAGAAGAAACAGCCACACAAGTACCAGTTAAATGTGCACTGTCATGCAACTCCAGCTGGCAAGGTTCCACTGAAATGAAGTGGGTCCCGGTTAGCAATTGTAGCCAAGTCACCATTGTCTTCACCCCAGTACTTCTGCCATTCTATCTTTCAACGACAAAGCTGATAAAACACCTTAGAGGATACTGCTGCATCTGTGGAAAACATCTATGGGGAAATCTTAAAATAACTGAGTAATGAAACCTATTTACTATACAATGTGTAGAAGATCACTATTATGGAAGGATATGAAGGACATACTGCCAAAATCATTACTGGTGTTTCCTCTGTGAACAGGAATCACTAGATAATCTGTCACAGCTTTCAACATCAAAGTATGAGTTTAAACCGTCAGACATACTGTACACCGGGTGATGATTTATCAGCCTTTTGTTAATACATGTTAACACGTGTTTAACTGAGGAAAGAACATACAGTATAAAGTGGTAGGAATAAAATGACAACTTTAACTTGGCAATATATTAACATAATCAGCCGCACTTTCCTGTTATATTTGATTGTGACTAAAGCAGTTAGGGTATGTTCACACGGCTTATTGCCGCGCGTATAGTACATGACGTATTGCGTCATCGTGCGGGGAGATGACGCGTAATCCATAGCTCTCTATGAGAGCTATGAATTACCGTAATTGCGGTGCACAATACATGGCGATATGCGCAGTGAAATACGCGGTAATTTAAGCCATATGAACATACCCTTACAAATCTTATAATAAAACAAACATTCATATGTATACATGTAAACAGCATACATACTGCCGTCTTTTGGGATGAAAATATAAGTACTAAATTATTCCCAAAATTCCTCTTCATGACCATTTACTGAAAATATATTTGATGGCGCCATTTCTGTTAGGAACAACAATGAATAATATAATAGCTTGAAAGCAAAGCTTTGACTTTCATTCAGAGCTGCTGTGAAGAATGTATTACATAACTACTTTCATAGCAGATAACTAGTATAAAGTTACAGTATTATTGGAAATGTCACCCTTCCCAATGCTGTAATTTCAGTTTATGCCTCATGTATGCATTGGCATATATGAATATGCTAATGCATTACCAAGTGTAAAAAAAAAAAAAAAAGTAAAACAATTCTCCCTTCATGGGATTTAACCCCTTCAGGACCCGGTTTTTTTTTTTGTGTGACACGTTCTTTTTTCCCTTCTCGCCTTCTGAAAGCCATGACCTTTTTATTTTTCCACCTACATAGATACATGAGAGCTTTTATTTTGCGGGACAAGATGTACTTTCTAATGGTGTTATTCACTATACTATAGATTATACTGGGAAACCGCAAAAAAATTCCAAGTGGACAAATTGTGAAAAAAAAACGTATTTTCGCCATATTTCTGGGTGATTTGCTTTTATGGCGTTCAATCTTCGGTAAATATAATGTGTTTTCTGTATTCTACAGGTTGATACGCATCTGGCAATACCAAATATGTAGGGATTTCTTTATGTTTTGGTACCTTAAAAAATTTCCAAACATTTTCTATTTTTGAAATTTGCGCTGCTTTGCCGTTTTCTGCAACCAATAACTTTTTTGTACTAACACCTACGGACGTCAGTGAGGGGGGCATTTTTTGCGGACTGAAGTGTACTTTTTATCGCTAGCAGTTTGGAATGCATGCGACTTTTTTGATCATTTTTATTCCATTTTTTGAGTGACGTAAAATTATCAAAAAACGCAATTTTGGCGTTTGGAATTTTATTTCTTCTACGGTGTTCAGCGTACGGGATAAATGATGTTATATTTTTATAGATCGGAATTTTTCGGACGCGGCGATACCATATATGTGTAACTTTTTTATTATTTTAATGATTTTATTTGTAAAATGGGGAAAGGGGGGTGATTTGAACTTTTAATCCTTTTTTTTTTTGTAGTTTAAAACTTTATTTAATTTTTTTTTTTACTGTAACATTTAGTCCCCCTATGGTGCTTGACCACTAGGGGGCGCAACTGTTAATACAACCTAATGCATTGCATAGGCAATGCATTAGGGTGTACAAAGATGGCGGTTTCCCCACTTCCTGTCTGCGGACGGAAGTGGGGCAAACCGGCCAGGGTAAGTGACAGGAGCCTTCACAAGGCACCCCACCACAATGCCCGATGATCGGATCGGTGCAGCATAGCTGCGCTGATGCCGGTCACCGCACCGATCGGTGCGCGGCACCGATTGGCGTTAATTCAGACGCCGCGGCCATCTTTACCGCGGTGTCTGATGGGTAAAACAGCGCCAGTGGGCGGAGCCACCCGTCGGCGCTGTTACTGCCGGGTGTTAGCGGCGATATGCCGCGAACACCCGGCGGCAGTGCGGGGGGGTGGCGGCGCGATCCCCCGGCAAAGCCCCAGAGCGGCCCGGGGACCTACTCATACGCCCAGGGTCGTGAAGGGGTTAAAAAAAAGTAAAAAACATAAAAAGTGTAAAAAAGAATACAAAAATAAATAAAATAGAAATAAATATTTAATAAAAAATAATTGTGCATATGTTACACACACAAAAAAAACCCTACACATTTTAGGTATCCACACGACCGTAATAACCTGTAGAATTAATCCAACAAGTTATTAAGGGTTGAAGATAATGATGTCGCACACCAAAGGTTAATTATAAGGTGCTTGGGGAGGGGGTATCCAGCCCCATAAACCAATAAATCGAAGTAAATCCACAGCACTCTTGATTTTTGCAGTAATTGATCAGACAGTGATTTATTATAGACGTATGACAGATCTCCAGAGTATTCACAATAGGAAATTAGACAAAAACGTGATTCAGACGAAGTTTAACGTTTTCGGCCAACACGGCCTTCATCAGATTTGTCTGAGGCAGAGCAGGGAAACCGGGCGTCACTGGAGCTGTCTATACTTCTGGTATAGACCCTGCTGCACAGGCTGAACATTCAGTATTCAGCCTCGGGAGTGCGCACGGGAAGAGGGGGTTGACGTCACAGAGAGGCGTGACTTGCCGGAGAGCAGAATAACAGTACAGCCACTTTTCAAAGCTGGAGCAGACAGAGGGGATCTGTGAGTAAGTGAAATGCACTTGTGACAGAACCCGTTTAACTTTGACCTTTTTTGGCTTTTAATCCCTAATGAACAACAATATGCTCTACATGTATTACTGTTTCTTCTTGCAATTGATCTACCTATTCACCCTGCCTTTCCTGACCTTTGCTTGCACTTCAACATGTCCAAAACTGGTTAACTACCTACAGTTATGTTCAAATTAAATAGCAGGGTGTTTAAGACAAATGAGAAATGCTATTATGAGGAATGAGCTTTTTATTTCCATATACACATGTATATACGACATGTTTGTACAGAGCTGCGCCAGAAGTCTGTCGTCTTTTCAGCCTGTAAACTGGGGCAGCCTTGTTCGCTATATTTTTAATGAGGCACACTCCAATATTAGGCTCATTATAAAGCGCATGGACACTTTTTATTGCGTCTGAGATCGGGGGCGTACTGGAGGCGTGTCGCACTACAACCATATGAAGCTACACAGTAGAGATGGGCGAATTGATTCTAACGAAGTGGGCTTCGTTTAGAATTTCAGGAAAACTTCGGTTCTGAACGAAGTCGAAGTTTGGGGTACTTTGGGTAAACGAAGTGTGCTTTTGATTGATAAAATGGCTGCGAGCATATGGCGTTACATGGGGCAAAGCACTCTGGGAGGAAGAAGGGCATAGCCTGCATGACATGTGCAGAGATGAAGTCAATCAGAGACCGGCGGGACGCTGGGAGCTCATACCGCTCTCACTGTACGGATCAGGGAAGGTGCTGCCGCGGCTGCTTGTTACTGAAGAACTGATTTTTATACAGCGATTTTTGGGGGATGTCTCAGCTTGTCTCAGAGACTGCTTCTCTTAACGTTCTATTTCTGATTTTTTTGGGTATTGGATCTGAAATCCAGTGTGCGTCCACTGCAGCTGCATATACATTAAATCCTATCTGCTCAAAGCACATTGAATATCCAAGGGGGATCTAAGCCAGTTCCTGTTGTATTCATTTAAAGAAACAGTGTTTTTACAATTTCAAATACCACTTCATTTTTGGCTGCTCAATTCTTTGGCGCAATTTACATCCAGGGGTTAATTTAAGCTTGTTTTTCACTGTGGTGACTCCAAGAAACCGTAATTTTCCCCGCCAAAATTTTAAATTTTTCCTGTAGCCAATTCCAAGCAAAGGTTTTTACAATTTTACTCTTGTTGTGGGGGCGTAAAAAACACGGCAATGTAACACCTAAAAAGCATAGTTTGTGGTGGTCAATTCTTTGGCGCAATTTACATCCGGGGGTTAATTTAAAGCGTTGTTTTTCAGTGTGGGACTCCAAAAAAACCGTCATTTTCACCGCCAAATTATACATTTTTCCTGTAGCCAAATTCCAAGAAGGGTTAATTTTAAAATTTTTTATTCTTGTTGTGTAGCGTAAAAAACACGGCATTGAAACACGCACAAAGCTTATTTGTGGGGCTCAATTTTTTTGGCGAAATTTACACCCAGGATTAATTTAAAACTTTTTTTTTTCGCGGGGTGACTCCAAAAACCATCTTTTTCACCGCCAAAATATTACATTTTTCCTTTTCCAAATTTCCCAAAAAGCAAAGATTAATTACAATTTTTCTCTTGTTGTGTACAAAAAACAGGGCATTGAACCCCTACAAAGTAGTATTTGTGGGGGCTCAATTCTTTGGCGCAATTTACATCCGGGGTTAATTAAGCGTTGTTTTTCACTGTGTGACCCCAAGAAACCCCGAAAATTTTCTTTTTTTGGGCCACCCCCAAAAAAAAAATTTTTTTTAAAAAACAAATTTCCCTGAAAAGGGGGTTTTTTTTTTTTAAAAAATTTTTTTTTTCAACCCAAAAAGCAACCGGGTTAATTACAAAATTTTTTTTTTCTTTGTTGTTGCGAAAAAAAACACGCATTGTAACACCTACAAAGCAGAAATTTGTGGTGGCCAATTTTTTGGCGCAATTTAAATCCAGGGTTAATTAAGCGTTGTTTTTCAGCTTGGTGACCCCAAAAAAAAACCCGTCATTTTCCCCGCCAAATATATATTTTTTTCCTGTACCCTTTATTCACAAGCAAAGGTTATTACAATTTTAACTCCTTGTTTTTTTTGTGGGGGCCCCGGGTTTAAAAAAACTTGCATTGGGGTAAAAAACCCAAAAAAAAAAGGCCAAACAAAAAAAAGGAAAAAAGTTTGTGGTGGCTTTTCACTCCTTTTTTGGGGCCCCCAATTTTTAAAACCCAAAGGGGTTTAAATAATATTTTTCTGCAGTTGACTCAGTAAAAGAAACTTTTTTTTTCACCCCCACAAAGAAATTCTGAGCATAATTCAACCCAAAGGGTTAATTTAAAACCTTTACATTCAGTAAAATACACAGATTTTTTAAACGCACATAAAACCCCAATTTTTTCCTCCCATTTGTGGGGGCCAATTTTACCAAAGGGTTACCCAAGTTGTTACTGGGTTTTTGGAGTCAAATACAGGGTGTATTTTATCAAAACAGATACTTAACAAACATTCTTCTTTTTAGAAAAAACTATGTCAAAACAGAGGGGGGCACCTCTAACCTGCGAGTGGCAGTGCCAAACATTCCGGAAACGGGCCCGGGTCCAGCACAGCAAGGGGACTCGCAGCAGGGGGTCAGGGGTGGGGCCAAATGCCGCTGTCATCTAGGGGCCGTGTGTTGTTCGCAACCCAAGGGTTTTGATTGGTTGACTAGTCACCCCATTTCCTCCCAATGACATCTGACAACCCCAGCCAAAGTCCGTGGGAACGTCAACACAACCCTTATTGGGCATGGCCCGGGAGGGGTCAGGGGCCCCTCACCGTCCCAACCCCCTTTTGTCCCATCCGGTTCCTCAGCCAAATCTACTATGTGTCGGGGGCTCAGCGCCATATATACGAGGATAACAATTTGAGGGGGCAGCAAGCTATTTGGGCAGCAAAAGAAAAGGGGCCAATATCCCCTGCTTCTTGCAGTAGGGGGAAAAAGATAGATGTTGAGAGTGGCATGGGGGTCATGTTGTGAGGGGTCACCTCTGCATCCAAAGACCGGTGATGGGGCAGCAGTGACTAAAAAAAATAGAGATAAAAGTAGCCAACCGCACTTGGGCCGGTGACAAGGGCTTCATCACGTCAGAGAAGAGGGGTCGTTTACGCGTAGGCAGCGGCGCACCCCAGCAAGTGGGTCGTGTGGCCGGAGTCAGCAAATACAGCAGTGTGGGGTCGGGGGCCAAGGGGCCCCAGGGGGAAAAAAAACCCGTTCGCAGTCCAAGAATAGCGGCAAGGGGCTCAGCGGGCAGCGGGGCAGTAGTCACTCTGGGGAGCGTTGGGGGTAAAATCCGATATGGGCGGTTTTGGCAGTTCTTTGGGTATATGTAAATTTTAAAGCAGAAAGTGAAGCGTGGCCAGGGAGCAAACGTTGGCACCACGGCCCTGCGTCAACACATCAGCGTCACCATCGGGGGCCTGGGGGAAACGTGGTCAGATGGGGGGTCCATCCTGCCGCTGCAGACAGCGCAGAGGCCCGGGGGAAAGCATGCCATTGCAGCCAGTAAAGGGCTCCACCACCTCTCAGAAGGGAGTTTTTTTTCTTTTTGACATCATTTCCCCGGCCAATGCCCTGCTTACCCATGGCGCCACAGTCGTTCAGCGGGCGATTGCAAAAAACAAGGGTTGCGTCCAACCAGCCTAGGTGCAGAAGCTGACCATACTCCTGTCCAAGTTTTTTGGGCTGCAGCCCTCCCTTTCCAAATGGTGGCTCTGCACCGCAGAAACAAAGGCTTGGCCGAGCCGAGATGGAGAGTTCCAACCGAAATTTCTTTTCAAAAAGGCTCCCCACACTTCAAAAATATGTAAAACAAAAGGTGGGCCAGTCCTTGAGCTTATCGGTTTGCTCCAAGGTGCAGGGCAGCAGGGACGTCTGGAGCGTAACTACGGTCAGGGCCATAATGCCTTTTACGGCCCAGGGGTGAATGTTTTTCCGGCCCAGGCCACCAACAACTTGGACAGAGCCCGCCGTTTTCCCCTCCCCCACGTTGTAAAAATGCGGCTCCTACGCCAATGCCCCTGCCTCCTCCACCACCACCACCATCTCACCCCCAAAAGTATGCTCCATCATACCACTGTGTAGGGCAAGCGGTGTCATGCAGTTCTACACCTGCTTCCCTCGACGAACGAATTACACGGGGGAGGATTTTGCTCCGCGTCATGCAGAAAGGAAACGATGTGTGGTTTTCTCCCGCGCCACTGCAAATGGGAACCTGTGACGGACAATAGGAGGAACTTGTTGTCCACGCTGCACCAAGGAGGGAGGCCATGCGCCCCGAAAGGGGACGTGTTTAATCTGGTTGTGAAAAGGGTTCCTAATCTTCCCCCCACTTCAGAAGATTCGAAATGGCCCGGAAATGTGGGGATGCCTTCAAACCTTTTCCCACAAAAACCAGGAACACCCCCCTCGAGTTGCGTGGCAGAAAGCCTCCCCCAAAACACCTGTAGCGATTTTTCCACCCCCTGGAATTCCGCCTGCACATGTTGGACCGACTTAGAACAAGAAAGGCCATTAATGATTTTTTGATGATCCAGGCGGGCAGGAGTACTTTCCCCCTGTAACTTTTATGTCAGCCATTTGGGAGCTCATCGTGACCCTGCCCTTTTTTGAGGCCCCTTCGAGGAGGCCCCGTTTTTTGTCAGTGCCCGGACTACGGGATGAATAAGTCATTCCACTGCTCATGTCCTGAACAGATGCGAAAAATCTGTCGGGCAGGGGACTGAGACGTGGGATACATCTCGCGGCCACAAATTCCCCTGGGGACTGAAATGGGGGGGGAGGGGTTTGGAAACAGAAGCATTTTCTGGTAAATGATGGGTTTCTACCCCGGGACAAGAGAGGAGGACGGGCAGCTAAGGAGGGAGATGGAGATGAGGAAGACAGGGAGATGACCCCAAGCACCGTGGCAGTATACAGTGGGGAGGGGGCGGGGGCCCCTCGGGTCACTTGTGCAGTGGCCCCGCTGCTGATTTGCCTGGCTAGGCAGCCAATAGTCTCATCCGGGAGAGGGATGATTCTGCTCCCACCCCTATTGGGGCCCTCGCTACCGTCCAAAATGGGAGCCCTTTTTCCCAGCTATTGAAGGGGCAAACTCAATACATGGGAAATCCCCGTAGTCAGTTGGCCCCCTCCCATTGCGGTATCGTCCCTCCTCTGAAGGGGTTTACCGGGGGTTCTTCGGCTCACGTAAAACTGCCCGGCTTTAGGGGGAAGGTGGGGGGGGCGGAGCAGTACCACTCCATCAGCACAACCTAAGTCTGGAGTCACGAGAGCACTTCCTTCATCCCCCCTAGTGAGGAGGGCAGTCGCCCGCAGCAGCAGCAGGACCTGAGCAACCCTGAACCCAAAAGGTGGTGGCCTACTTGGAAAGCACCTGCCCCCCCAGTTAGAAGATCCGCTGGATTTCTGGGCAGCCAAACGGATGTGTGGCCGCAACTTTCCGGTTTGCAGTGGGGAAGCTGTCCTGCCAGGGCCCGGTGTGGCAAACAGGCGGGTGTTCGTGCGGCGGGGGGCCATCGTTACCCCCAAAGGGGAACCCGCTTTTTCCAGGGGAAAAGTGGGAAAGACGACCTTTGTCAAAATGAAAAAAGGGGTGGATCGGAGGGGTTTTTCCCCACACCAAAGCCTTAGGGGTCAAACATCCCATGATGCCTACCAAACTGTGAAAATGGGGTCTGGGTTCAAAAAACCTGCCTCAGCCCTATTCTAAAAACCGCCCCCCCCCCTGATGCCACACTTTGCGACGTTTCTCATCTGCCACCACCATCTTTACCAGGGGGCTGGTTTGCCCCCCAACCCCCTCATTGTGCCACTGTCTGCCTATGCTGCTGCTGTGGGCTGCCGTACCCCCACACTGTTCTTGTGCCCCCTCTTGACCTCATGCGTTGCTCCTGCCCCCGTCACCTCCACTCTCTGTCATTGTCCACTCTGTGGGCTACTCCCGTTTTTTGCCACCTCCAGAATGTGATTTTGCCACTTTCTACCTCACTGCTGCTGTGGCTGCTGCCCCTGACCGACACTGTGTCATTTGCCCTCTGTGGGCCTATTCCCTTTTTTGCCCCTCCCGAAAGTCATTGTGCCACTGTCTGATCATGGTTGGGGCCCCCCCCTGCTGTGACCTTGGCCACCCTTTTTTTGTTTTCCATTTTGCCCACTGTCCCTGACCTCCCAAAAGCCCTTGCCCCGCTGGTGGGCTGCTGCCGGGGCCCAACACTGTGTATTGTCCCACCTTGGCCTATCCTGTTTTTTGCCACCCCAAATGTCATTGTGCCCCTTCCTTCCCTCATGCTGCTGCTGCTGTTTACCTGCACCCTGGTCATTGGCCACCTGTTGACCTCAGCGCTGCTGTGGCTGTGCCGGCCTAACACTCTTTTTCCCCCCAATTTTTTTTTCCCCCAAACTTTTCCTGACCTCATGCTGCTGCTGTGGCTGCTGCCTGGTTTTTGGTGGACCTACCCTTTGGGTTTGTCCCCCCTTTTTGTCCACTGTCTGACCTCAGCTGCGCTGGGCTGCTGCCAAAACCCCAACTGTGTCATTTTGTCCCCACTCTGGTTTTGGGGCCCAAAATCAACTTTTTTTGTTTTGGCCACCCTTTTTTCCCCCCGAAAGTCATTGTGCCACTGCGACCCCCACTGCGCTGTGGCCTGCCGTGCCTACACCTGTTCATTGTGCCACTGTCTGACCTCAGCTCTCTTGACTCTGCCGTGACCTAATTGTCATTGTGCCATGTCTGACCTCATCTGCTGCGTGGCTGATGCCTGACCTACACACTCTGTTTTTGCCACTGTCTGACCTCATGCTGCTGCTGGGCGCTGCCGTGACCCCACACTTTATGTCCCACCTGTGGCCCACCCTGTTTTTGCCACCTCCAGAAGTAATTGTGCCACTGCGACCTCATGCGTGCGTGGGTGCTGCCTGACCCCACACACTTGTCATTTTGCCACTCTGTGGCCCATTCCTCTTTTCCCACCTCCCGAATGTCATTGTGCCACTGTCTGCCTCATGCTGCTGCTTTGGGTGCTGCCGTGACCCCCATAATGTGTCATTGTCCCCCTGTGGGCCCACTCCTGTTTTTGCCCCCTTTCCCAAAAGTATTTTGCCCACTGTCTGACCTCATGCTGCTGCTGTGGCTGCTGCCGTACCTACCACTGTATTGGCCACGTTACCTCATGCTGCTGCTGTGGGTGCTGCCGAAACCCCAAAATGTTCTTGTGCCCTCTGTGGCCTACTCCTGTTTTTGCACCTCCCGAATTCATTGTGCCACGTCTGACCTTTTGCGCTGTGGCTTTCCGCCGCACCTCCAAACTCGTCACTGTGTTGCCACCCGAGCCCCAGCTTTTTTTTTTTCCACTGTCCTGCCATCTTTATCAGGGCTCATTTCCCCTTCAGTTTTTTGGTAGTTTTGCCCTTTTAAGTGCCCCAAGGGAAATTTTTTAGTAAGCAATTCTAAGAGCGCAGATCATCGCGTGTCATACTAAAACACAAATTGATGAAAACCAAACCAAGCTCCCCCTGCATATTTTAAAAAGGAACAACGTTCTACAGCACCCTGCAGGCCCGTGTAGCCCGGAAAAAGCTGTTTTTTAACGTGATTCGTCCGAAGTAATTCGAACGAATTATTTTTTTTCCCAGAATCCCGGGGAATGAAAAGAAAACCCAATTTTGGGAAATTCGCCCATCCTTACACATGATGACTTTTGAAGGCAAATCCAGTGCATTTTCTTGGAAAAATCAGTTTAGCTAAGCCACAAATGTCACTTAGTAGATAGAAATGGCTAAATCTATGACCAGCATTAGAACAGGTTCTGAAGATCACTGATACAAGTACAGGTAAAAAAAGTGAAAACAGTAAAAAAAAAAAAAAGAAAAACAAAAAATAAAATAAAAAAAAACTACACCACCCCTTTTTTTTCCCCCTTTACAAATGCCAATCGCCCCAAAAAAGATAAAAAATTAATAAAGCACGTGCTTTTGATATCGCCACATACGTCATGACCTACCCTAAAAATCTGAAATGTTTTTTACCCGCGTGGGGATTCATAAAAAAAACAAAAAAGAATTGCGATTTTCAGTCATCTCAGTGCACATAAAATGGACTAAAAAGCGATCAAAGAGACATATAAATGCCAAAGTGGTACTAATGAAAACTTCAGGTTCATCCACAAATAAAAAATCCTTTCATAGCTCTGTATACAGAAAAATAAAAAAATGTACCTGACTATCAGAAGATAGTGATGCATATAAATTGCTTTACATAGTAAAAATACCTTTTTTTCAGTTTTTTTTTTACAGCACTTCAATGTTAAAAACTACATAACTTGGGTATCGCCATGATCGAATCAACCCAGATAGTAAAACTAACTTGTCATGTATACTGCATGGTGATTGCTGCTAAAAATAAAAAACACTACTAGGACTGCAGTATTTTCTTCACTCTGCCTTCCAAAAAACGGATTTAAAAGCTATCAAAAAGTCTTGTGCCCCCAAAACTGATAGCAATAACAATCTGAACTAAACAGCTGTACAGCTCCGTACAAAGAAAGATAAAAAAGTTATGGTTCTTAGACAATGACAATGCAAAAAGATGTTTTCCTTTTTGAATAAAAGTGTTTTATTCTGGAAAAGCAGTAAGACACAAAAAAATATACAAATTGGGTATCGCTGTAATCATATTGACCTGTTGAGTAAAGTTTGCATGTCATTTATACCGCACGGTGACCACTGTAAAAAATACAAATAAAAAACACTACCAGGATTGCTGTATGTTGGTCAAAACGGCTCACAAAAACTTTGATAAAAAGTGATCAAAGCGTCATATGAACCCAATAATAATACCAATAAAAACGTCAACTCATCATACAAAAAACAAGCCGTTAATAAGCTCCATATACAGAAAAAAAATTATGGCTGTCAGATTATGACGACATAAAAACAATATTTTTTATAAACGCATTTCTATTGTGTAAAAGTAATGAAACATAAAAAAATCTGCATTCCAAAAGACAAATAGCGCTCCCTTCCTTGTGCGCATTGCCATGTGTCCAAACAGAAGTTTATACCCACATATAGGATATTGCCGAACTTAGAATAAATTGCGTAACAAATTTTGGGGAGCTTTTTTCCAGGATTTCAGTGGCTTCTTAGAGTCATTTATGGGGGTATCTAACAGACAGACCCCTCAAAGCCACGTCAGAACTGGACTGGTGCCTAAAACAAAATCAATGTTGCAAATTTTCTTGAAAATTTGAAAAATTACTACTAAATTTCCAAGATCCCCAATGTTGTAGAAAAAAATAAAAAGACATTTAAAAAATGATGCCAACCTACAGTGGACATATGCTAGTTGAAAACTATTTTGTGTGGAATAAGTATCTGTCTTGCATGCAGAAATTTTAGAAAATGGTAATTTACAGAAGAGGTTTTGCATTTTTTTGTCAGCTTTTGACATAAAATGCAAGACATCTTGTAGGTAACATTATTACCCTGCCAAATGCAAAAACAGCTATTTTGGAATTGGTTGCAGGCACATCAAAAGAAATGGAAAGGAGTAACGGAAGATGTTGGCACCGACCACACATGATGAAGAAGAAGCGAGTCTCCACTAGATTTCCCACTGTGGTTATTATACGAGGACGCGGATCATAGTGCAGTAGTCATCTTGTAGGGAGGATACAAAATGGCAAACATAATAACCCACCAAAATGTTTACTTGATCCATTTGTTTGTGGGAAATAAGTTCAACTTGATCTCTATCAGGGTACAAAGAGTGCCCCAGAATCTGGAAATTAATTGTAACTCCCCATCCGAGACAATGGGGCAAATTTACTAAGGCGGGTCAAAATACATGCATACATGCTTTACAGCACATTTAGTGTGACCTGTCCAATTAGGGCTGTGAAATTTGTTTGGTGTATTTTGCACCAAAAAACTGTTGACACCCTATTCTCTATATAGATAAACTGTAGTTCACCAAAACTAGGTGCATTATATGCCAAGCACAACATATGTGAATGTGCCTAACATAAGCACATCAAATATGTTAGCAATAATATGCTATGCACCTAAATTATGCCAGATTTTTGACAGGTTCTTTCATTCAGGTGCACTATACATAATGTGTCTTAAAACTGGCGTGGCGGCACCTCTTTTCTGACATGTCGTCCTTGGTGTGTGTTTAGACAGTTTTGTGTTTTTTAAGACAAAAGTAGCATGGCTTTGATTAAAACAGCATGGATTCCCTAAACTGACCATAGCCTAATGTGCAACACCATTTGCAAAAGAATACACCGAAAAACTAAGCCAACTAATAAATAGTGTAAAGTTAGACAGATTTATTATGCACTGTTACATTTGTCTCATTTTTAGACTGCCTAGCCTAAGTTTACGTATTAGACAGTATTTATAAATCTGCCCTAGTATGTTAAGGAGTTGATGCAAACAGAAAATATGGTAGAAAAAGTGTGTAGCTAAATGAGCAGAGGAAGAGGAGGCGTAATCCAAAATTCTCTATGAGAACTATGGATTACCATAATTTCGGCACGCATCTCGCCCGTAATAGAGCGCAAATACGCGGAGAAATGCGTGCCGAAATTATGCCGTGTGAACATACCCTTGGAACACCACCCCAACTGTGAAACACATAGAGTGGCAGCATCATGTTGTGAAGTTGTTTTGCTGCAGGACGGACCGGTGCACTACACAAAATAGATGGCATCATGAGGAAAGAAGATTATGTGGCAATACTGAAGCAACATCTCAAGACATCAGCCGGGAAGTTAACCCCTTAGGCCGAACACCTGAAAAGTAGATAATGACCAGAACATTTTTTTAGTTTTGGCCTCCTTGCGTTTAAACAGTTGTAACTTTTGTATTTTTTCAATGACGCAGCTGTATGAGGCCTCGTTTTATTCGAGACAAATTGTACTTTGTGGGGGAATAGTTTAAGTACACTTATAAATAATTGCAGTATTTTTTTTTTTTATTTAAATTTTTTTTTTTTTTTTTTTTTTTTTACACCATTCACATTTCACACTTAATAACTTGTTAGATTAATTCTACAGGTTATTACGGTCGTGTGGATACCAAATATGTGTAGGTTTTTTTGTGCGTGTAATTTATGTACAATTATTTTTTATTAAATATTTATTTTTATTTTATTATTTATTTTTTTATTCTTTTTTTTACACTTTTTATGGGTTTTTTTGTACTTTTTTTTTTACTCCCATGAAGGGAGAACTGTTTAACATTTTTTAATTTTTTTTTTTTTACACTTAGTAATGTATTAGCATATTCATATATGCTAATACATGCTAATCTGTGTCAGTTTGACACAGGCAGTGATTAGGACAGCACACAGTGGCTTCATACACAGACAGCTCTGGGGCCACGCTAGGTCCCCAGAGCTGACTGTGCAGCCGGTCCCTGAGCTCTGTCGGGTGACCGGGCGTTCCGATCACCCGACAGAGCAGGGAACCCTTTGATTGCGCTGCGGTAACGCACCGCCGCAATCAAAGGGTTAAAGCATCGGGTTGCGGAGGTTTCCTCCGCTGCCCGATGCCTGCAGGACATGCTCTTGGATCGGGCTGTGTAGTACAGCCCCGATCCCAGCGCAATTGCGGCGCCGGGCGCCACAAACTCCGATGTCTGCAGCGAAGTCAAAAGACGTCGCTGCAGACGAACGACCTGATATGCCCGCCGTCAAAAGGCGGTGGGCGGTCGTTAAGGAGTTAAAGCTTGGGTCTTCCAAATGTACAGTGACCATACCGACAAACTTGTATAAAGTGGCTTAAAAGGATTGTCTCACTACATTGATTCATCTCACCTCAGTCCTGTTTTCTTGGTTTCACTTTGAATTCAGGGGCGTGTTTATTGGTTTCCACTAGGCTACAGTAGAAGCCGGGTCTGTAGCTATAGCAACCAGTGCCGGAAGCCTATCAGGAGAGATCAAACAGATCTGTAGCTATAGCGACCTGAGGAGCTGATGCAGCCCATACAAGAGGGGATATCTCAGAATAGGTAGGACAAGGTTAATGGACACATATTGCAAAGTGACTTGTTTTTGCAAGATCTTTAACATAAAAAGCAATCCTTGTGCGAGACAACCCCTTTAAGGACAACCAAGTCAATATTTTGGAGTCGCCATCACAAAGCCCTGATCTCTATCCTACTGAAGATTTATGAGAAGGCAGGTGCGAGCAAGACGACCTACAAACATTGCTCAGTTACACCAGTTCTGTTAGGAGGAATGGGACAATATTCCTACCAACTATTGTGAGAAGCTTGTGGAAGGATATCCAAAACATTTGACGTAAGGGCAATGCTACCTAATACTAATGAAATGTATGTAAACTTTTGACTTTGCAGAAAGTAATAAAAATGACTTAGTCTGACCAGGAAGTGACAGAGTATTTCATTCATGCTTCCTATGAAACTCTGTAGGGAGACAACACCTTTAACCCCTTAAGGACCCAGCCAGTTTTGGCCTTACTGACACAGCCCTATTTTTGAAATCTGACATGTGTCACTTTATGTGAGAATAACTTTTTGACACTTTTACCTATCTATGTGATTCAGAGACTGTTTTCTCGTGACACATTGTGCTTTAAGTTAGTACGAAAATTGTATCCATACAATCCTTATTTGTTTGTGAAAAATATCAAACTTTCATGAAAATTTAGAAAAATCTGAGATTTTGAAAGTTCCAAAATTTCTACGTGCAAGACAGATAATTATTCACCACAAAATAGTTTATAACTAGCATCTATCATATGTCCACTATAGGTTGGCATCATTTTTTAAATGTCCTTTTTTATGACATTAGAGGGCTTAGAAATTTAGTAGTAATTTTTCACATTTTCAAGAAAATTTGCAATATACATTTTTTTAGGGACCAGTCTAGTTCTGATGTGGCTTTGAGGGGCCTGAGTGTTAGATACCCCCATAAATGACGCCTTCTAAAAAACTAGATCCATTAAAGTTAAAGTATTTACAACAGTGTTTAGGAAGTTTGAAACCTTTAGGTATTTCACAGAATTTAAAGCAAAGTGGAGGTGAAATTTCAAAATTTCACTATTTTTGCAGATTTTCAATATTTATCCATTATTCACTGGAATACGGTAAATGTGACTAGGTAAATGCAACTTAATATCATTTCCCCCAGGTCTGCCATTTTTAGAGATATCCCATATGTGGCCCTAGTGCATTATTTGGCTCAACCATAAGCCCCAGAATAGGAGGAGCACCTACTGGACTCTGGGGTCTCATTTTCAATGCAATTTTATTTAGGTGCCATTTCAGGTTTGCGGACGCCCTAAGGTGCTAAAACTTAATAAACACCCCTAAAAAGACCCCATATTGTAATTTACACCTCTTAAGGTATATATACAGGTGTGTAGTGAGTATATCGACCCCACAGGTGATTCACACATTTTTTTTTTTTAGCATTAGGCTGTGAAAATTAAAAATACAATTTTTCCAATAATCTGCAATTTTATCTTAAAATGTTTCATATTTACAAGGAATCCTGGAAAAAAGAACCCCAAAACTTTGTTAAGCAATTTTTTCCAAGTTCGGAAATACCTTACATGTGGGTGTAAACTGCTTTCCGGGCGCATGTCAGGACGTATAAGGGAGGAAGCGCTATTTGAAACTTTTGAAACGCAGATTTTGGTGGGTCGTATTTGCAAAGCCACCAAAGAACCAGAACAGGTTAACAGGTGAAATCTTCCAGAAGTTGCCCCATTTTAGATTCAACACCCCTCATGGATCTCATATAGGGGTGTATTGTGCATTTTGGGCACACAGGTGTTCCATCGTTTTTTTTAGCATTGGGCCATGAAAATGGGGGGGGGGGAAACGCAGTTCCACCATTGTTTTTTGGGCTTCAATTTTCAAGCGATCTCCTCCTGCGTCTTTCTTAGTTATTGCGACCCGATGGTCGCGATAGTTAAGGGGTTAACCACCCCCTCCCCCGGAGCGATCGCGGGTCGGGGGCGACGCTGCGGGATGTCAGCTGTAATATACAGTTGACACCCCGCACCGATCACCGAACACCCCTGCATACGTCTAAGGTCGTTAAGGGGTTAAAGAATTCTCTCTCATTATTCTGGCATTTGGCAAATATAAATAATTTTGGTAATCCTAATTGACCTTAAGATTCTGATTTCATTTCAGATAGTGAGAAAAACATGCATATGTATCTTTTTTTATGTAGTGTAGTGTATGTAAACTTCTGATTTCACCTGTATGTGTTTTCCATATTACAATTGAACTGGCTTCTTACATATAGTTATCCATATAACCCATGTTACCTACCGAAAAACGTGAATCTAATAAAAGGGAATTATTAAGTTGCCAGGTCCATTGTCTAGGAAGAGAAACGGCTATTGTTAACTGAACTGTAATCACATCATGGTCTGAAAGAACAGTATTATTTATTGATGTTGCTTGCATGAAGGCTAGGACCTCATGTCTCAGAAAAAAAAGAGTCTAGAGTATCATCATCAAAGAGAAAAAAATATCCCTGCTCTCCATCTACCTCCTGCCTGATAACAAAGAGGGGAGCAGAGTTCATTTCTCACATTTGTTTCATCATTTCAGGCTGTATGCATAACTGTTTATACCCATACAAGTGTTCTGGTTACAAGGACTGGAGCCTGGGAGTGAGGTGACAGCTCTCCAGGCATGAGAACTAATCACTGCAGGAGGTCTGCAGAGCTGTGACATCCTCTCTCTGCCACTGCTCACTCAGAATGATGACTCAGGAGGGAGCAGGGACCGGGTGTGATGATGTCACCAATAGTGTTGATCGAACCGTTCGAGAAAAGGTAAGTTCGAGTCGAACTCGATTTTTTAGAACTCGAACTGAACATTTTAAAGTTCAAATTCGACATGGCGTTCGACAGGCCGGTTTCGGTTTCATTTTCAGCAGCTGTTTGCACTGTTGGCAGCCATCCAATCAGTGCAGAGCACAGAGAAGTGTCAAAAACGTCATTGCTGAGGTGTAGGGCTCTCACAGGCTGCTAAAATCACATCACCATGTTATATATTTCACTGTATTGCCTTGTGAACGGCATTTCCAGCTCACTCTCTGTACTGTACAGACTGCTTTTAGTTAGTTAGATAGCATTTTTCCTCTCCATAGACAGCAATAGATAGGGAGATTGGTTTTGCTGGCTACATCTTTCCCACACCCAGAAGTTATTAGTTAGCGACATTTGCAGGCTCACATAATGCCTAACTCTCATATACATCATACTCATATTATCATACTCAGTGCCCAAAAATTCAGTTTTTGCAGTATTGGGGGTGAAATAATTTTATAACACACCTCCTCTAATTCTCCTATACAAAGAAATATATTCTAAATAGTGGTTGGTTGGTGAAAATTATAGTGAGTGGAGAAAACTTTATTGTTGTAGTTTTGGGGGTTCAGTTATTGTATAACGCACTGTTTGCAAATCTCCTATAGAAATATATTTAAAATAGTGGTTGGTTTGTGAAAATTATTGTGAGTGGAGAAAAGTTAATTTTTGCAGTTTTGGAGGTTCAGTTATTGTATAACGCACCATTTTAAATCTCCTATAGAAATAAATATATTTAAAATAGTGGTTGGTTGGTGAAAATTATTGTGGTGGAGAAAAGTTCATTTTTGCAGTTTCATGGGTTCAATTATTGTATATCACAATGTTTGCAAATCTCCTATAGAAAGAAATATATTTAAAATAGTGGTTGGTTGGTGAAAATTATTGTGAGTGGAGGAAAGTTCATTTTGGCAGTTTTGGAGGTTCAGTTATTGTATAACGCACTGTTTGCAAATCTCCTATACAAAGATATATCTTTTAAAAAGTGGTTGGTTGGTGAAAATTATACTGAGTGGAAAAAATTTCATTTTTGGCAATTTTGGGGGTGAAATACCTTTCAAATATACCGTGTGTTATTGTCATACAGATATTTATCCAGGAAATAGAGTTCTCTCTGTTGCTTAATTTTACTCAACACCAAAAAGTGTAATTTTGCCAGTGCGTTATTGTGATCCAAATATATATACACTTCTCTCTTTTTTTATTACAGATATCTTGTGCCACGTGCAGAGCTATAATATTTAGCTTTTGAACATGGAAAGAACTAAAGGTGGTAAGCGAGCAAGGAAGGGCGTAGGATGTGGAAATACGAGGTATGAGACAAGGCATTCCTTCCAGTGCTCCGGACAACACACAAGCGAGCATATCATCAGTCGCAGGACCGCCAGACTTGTCATCGCTTGGTCAGTTCCCTGTGAGTCTTATTACTGAAGAGCCTCACCAATGTGTTTTTCATTGGTTACCGAACCCTGCATCCAGCGATTTGACCTCATCTTCCTCTCAGTCACGGCCACAAATGTCATTATCATCATCAGTCCAACCTGAAGAAAACACGGAACGAATGTCACAACCTAATATACAGACCACTCCAAATAATCCATATTCTGAAGAGCTCTTTGATGACACAATGTGGTTGGGGTCAGAAGGCATTTAAAAAGATCAAAAGGCCAAAGAAGACGATTTTGTCTGCTCTGACGTCCAATCGCTGATGCCGTCAGAGGAGGAGAAGGAAGGTGGTCCGTGGGCAGAAACACTGAGCGGTCAGCAATGCCTCTCAGTGCCTGTGGCTTCTAGCCCGCAGCTTGAGGATGTAGACTGTCAGGAAGAGGAAGTCACCTGTGATAATGTTGACATTGCGGATCCAATGTGTTCTGTTGAGCAGCAACTGGCAAGCGCATCATCAGTGGAGGAGGAGGATGAGGCGGTAGTGTCAGTGTGGGTCAGCCTCGGAAAGAAAGAGGGCGGTCGCACAAGTCCGCTGACATTATTCCGCCAGCTGTGGTCAGTGGTGGCAGCGGGAGCACCGCTACTAGCTTTTCACAGTCAAAGAGGTCCAGGACCTGTGAAGCCTGGGCCTTTTTCGATCAAGCCTCAGATTCACTGACTGACATCATATGCCGGATTTGCCTTCAACGCGTCAGTAGAGGAAAGAATAAAAAGAGTTTAGGCACCACGAGCATGAACAGGATTGGAAGCCCACACAGGTCCTGGGCTTCCAATCACCGTGACATCTTCTGCTTCCTCCTTCTCCGCCACTTCCAAGCCCAAGCGGTCCTCTGCTGCCGATGTGCCGGAGCAGCATGAGTAAGCCCCAATCCCAGTCCCAGTACTGTCAGCCAATTCCCACCACCAGCAACACAGTCTACACCTTCACCCAGCGTGATAACTGACAAACGTACCCATCTTTCCCCTGACAATGTGGATCATTTGACATTTGTAAAAATCAATCAAGCGTGGATCTTTGACGATTTTGTTGCCCCGGTTGCCGATATCACTGACTAGTAAACTGTAGCACGTCTTCTTGACAATGTGAAACACACATTTAAACTACACTACATCTCATGTCTGTAGTTCCTGTGCCTGCTGCTTCTACATATTGTGTTATACTGCTACCAACAGCTAGATTTGCAAGTTTTACGGCTGAATTTATTTTAAAATATACATCTGTATGACCCTCCAAATCTTTGTTAAATGCCTCCACCTGTACTACCATCAAATGTACTAAGTTCTGTTATCCTGAACCTCAATGTTTCCCATTGGCATGTTCTTGCTGCCATCAGTGGTACTGCTGCCTAATCTTGTCAAACCAGAAACTCGCTGTTCCCCATTGGCATGTTATCGTTGCCACAAATGGTACTGACGTCTAATCTAGTCCAACCTGCAGAGGCGTAAGTTCAAGTTCTTGGGCTCTGGTACAAAAAGTGAAATGGGGCTCCTGCCAGTTACCATGTGCCGTTTCCAATACCGATGTCTTCTTATGTGTCAAAGGGGCTTTTGGGCCCCCTCAGGATACAGGGCCCCATAGCGGCTGCTAGCGCTGTACCCTCTCTAACTATGCCCCTGCTTACAAGCTGTCCCCATCTTTTCAGTTAGCCATTGAAAGGAATGAAGTATTTTAGCCTCTTAATTTTTTTCTTTCACTCTAAGAACCTAATTTCACTAAGTGAACCTAACTTCACTAAGTTGTTCCATATACCCAGTTTACTGTTATGTATGGTAATTACAGCTTCTCCTCACTTATATAGGTATAAAAGTTAACCCGAACATTTTCTCCCATGGACTTTAATGAGGTTCGAGTTCAAGTTCAAGTTGAACTTGAACACCTTTATGTTCGAAGTTTGACTCGAACTTGAACATTTTACTGTTCGATCATCTCTAGTCATCAATCTTCAGTGAGGGTCGATCCGCCTACTGGGAGGAGAGACACGCCCCTGGATTTGAAGCTGTAAGACAGAGAGAAACAGCTCATGTCTGCGAATGCCTGTGGTGAGAAAACCCTTTAACTATAGGCCATCAATATTAGATCAGTTGGAGTCTGACTCCTGGCACGCCTACTGATCAGCTGATTGAAAGATCTTGTAGCAATATGTTATATACTGTGTGGCCTATAGGTGTCTCACTACTTGTAAATGTGGACTACAATGACATTGCATCAAAAGGTGTATTTATTGTGAGAAAATTGATTAGATATATTACAGTGTTTGCCAAGAATTGGTACAGTGTATATGGTATGTTATTTTCCATACAAAATAAGAACATAGGGTAATATGATATTTTCCTTGATGTTTTGGTCAGAAGTAGACATTATTCATAAAGGATCACAATGGTTGGTAGGAAGAGAGATAATGATACAGAGTGACCCTAAAAAGAATGAGACAGTGGGAAGATACAAATTCTTCACAAGAAATCAGGAGGCTGGTGAAAATGTAAAGAGATCTGTGACATAACTAAGAAGAATTGCTGCAACATGTGGAATTGGAGACATCAGAGACACTCTCATCAGAGACACTCACCTTAGATTACTGAGCGTGAGGAGATGACCTTGGAATAATGCATGAAAATCTGCAGGGCTGTTGAGCTGATAAAACACAGCCTAAAGATGATGGAAAGCAGCAGTAATAATGATGATGGTAAAGTAGCTGCAGTATCTATGGAAGGAAAGAGAAGAAAAAGCCCCCCTTAAGCAC